>CAMXCT020002766.1:0-87736 GCA_947184155.2 Cladocopium goreaui | reverse complement strand
GCAACCAGTAGAAGAATTAGAAGCAGAGATGGAGCGTGAGAGAGCCTCCGGGCAACCCATGACTCTCGATTTGCTTTTAATGGATGATGCATGTCAATCAGTAGGACCAGTTTTGTGGAGTCTTGAAGCTGGACCAGAACGGGCAGTTGCAACAAGCCCCGAGTTGTTTGACGATGAGTTGAATTCAATCAAGTTCATGCCAGAACGTGACCATACTTGCGTGAAGGTGAAGCTAGGTGGTACTAATGTTTTGGTGTGGAAGCCCGATGAGGTGATTGATGACAGCTCGTTAATGCAACTCAACGCTGATCTAGGCTTTGAAGGCATGAAGGAAGAGATTGCCAATTTGGAGAAATGTGGAGCGGGAAAGGTGATAGGCCAAGCAGAGGTTGATGCATTGAAGAAAAAGAACCCAAGCATGCGTGTGATCCCAAGCCGTTGGGTGTCAGCATACAAGAGTGAGACAAGGGTCAGAGTTAGGATCGTAGCCAAAGACATCAACAAAGGTGTCTCTGCACGAAAATTAGGAATTTCTAGCCCCACTCCAAGCATTGAGGGCTTGCATTTCGTGTTGGCACTGGCTTCGAGACGAGCTCTACGACTTAAAGGTCTTGATGTCTCACACGCATTCATGCATTCTCCTCTACCTCGTGGTCTTGTCATCGTCCTCAAGCTACCTTTATCTGTCTCTATGATGGATGGTTCTCCTGCATATCTCTTGCTCTACAAAGCGCTGAATGGTCTTCGAGATGCGTCACTGCATTGGTTGAATTTGCTCAGTGACTCCATTCGAGGAGTTGGCCTTGTTTCGGATGAAGTTGAACCTTGCATCTACCAGGGTATTGTGCATGGAGAAACTGCATTGTTGGTAGCCTATGTTGATGATCTTCTTCTTTGTTGTCAAACTGCACGTAGTGAGAAGCTGGTTGAGAGAGCAATTGGGAAAGCAGTCCCGCTGAAAGAGACTGGCGTAATCCTACCCGCCGAGCAAGGTGGAGGTGCACTGACTGTTATTGGGAGAAGAATTCAACGGGGAGCAACGGATGATTCATTGTCAATTGGTGTTGACCCGAAGTTTCTGGACACGACCTTTGTGGAATTCAGTGTGAACAAGGGATCCGACACCGTGCCTGATGTTGCGGCAGTGCTTGAAAGAGCCTTGACGGACAAAAGCATGCAACAGCCTCTAACGGCTGCAGCTTACTCGAGGTTTCGGAGAGCACTTGGGAAGCTGCTATGGATGGCACAATCACGGCATGATCTGAAGTTGTTTCTTAGCCTGATAGGCTCGCAGCAAGCTGCTCCCTACGCATGGTACTGAAATGGCAATCAAAGCTTTGCTACGCTTTTTGCATGGAGATGTGGGAACTTGTCTGCGGCTTCCATCGCCGAAGTATGAGGAACTTATGATTGGAGCTGCACGACATTGCATCCTGCACTCTTTTTCAGATGCTTCCTTTGCACCATATAGATTCAATGGCAGAAAGGGGATTACAGGTGGTGTGGTTTTCTGCGAAGGTGGACTTGTGCGATCCATTGCACGCCAACAACAGTCAGTTTCACTTTCGTCTTGCGAAGCCTAGCTCTATGCACTACAAGCTGTATCTCAAGAAAGTGTGGCTTTCAGCCAATTCTGCCAGAGGGTCTATGTTGGTTTGGGAGAGATGCAACCGAGGAGCGTGCCAAAGATTCTGTTAGAATCCGATAGCTCTTCTGCATTGCAATTGCTTGTGGGCCAGGATATTCCTAAGAGGAGCAGGCATGTGGAGATTCGTTTGGCATGGATGAAATCCAAAATGGCTTCTGGAGAACTCGAGATCGAGCACCGAGCAGGAACTGAGAATGTTGCTGACCTGTTCACAAAGTGCCTGAGCACGAAAGACTTCTTACGTCATCGTGCAAGCTTAGGTTTTGAAGCTGTGGAGGTGCCTGCCAGGGATCTTCGATCAGTCAATGACATGTTGCTCGTCAATGATGTTGTTTCTGGAAAACAAGAGATTGCATTTGTCGAAGTGTGCTGTGGCACGAATTCAGCTCTTCGTGATGCATGTCGAGTTGCTCGAATGCCCTATGTTGGAGTTGTGAAAGAGGTTGAGACCGATGCAATGTTTGCACGAGTGAAGCACTTTGTAGAGGTCCAAGCTCAACTTGGGTATCACTGGATTCATGTGCATGCCTCTACACCATGTAGCTCAGGCTCACCGTTAAAACATTTTGGAACTGCAGGTTTGAGTGACGCCGATGTTGCATGGGAAGGCATCATGAAAGGTGTGCCTAAGTATTTGACTCTGGGGAATTCGAGATCATTTGAACTCCCAAGGAACAATAACATTTGGAAGAGAGATGAAACCAAGCATGTTTTGAAGCACTGTGGTTTAGAATTTGAATCAGAAGTGTTTCTTTGCCAAACTGGATGCAAAGCAGACAATGGTTTGCCTGTAGGGAAATGCCTCATTTTTCGAAGCTCGTTTTCAGGTTTTTGCAACGTGTTGACAAAACGTTTTGTATCGTGCACATGTGAGAAGCATGCTGGTGTGATGGATGTTAACTGGGTCCGGACAGGATCTTATACCAAGGAACTGGCTAAAGGAATTTTAGCAGCTGTGAGAGCTGCACGTCGCGCCGCATGACTCACCAAGGAACACCGCATGAATTTCCTTAGGAATTCATGCAACAACCAGAGAGAGAAGTTTTTTTTTGGCATGTCCTGTCTCCGGACAGCGCACAGTTTAAGAGGGGGACAGGTATGCTGGAGAGGTTTTCTAGATTTGTAATGTAGGTTTGGGAATGTTTGCACGTTTGCATGTTATTTTTCAAACCTGCATGGAACAACTTTATTTGCGTTTTTTGTGCATGTGCTTTATTTCAACTGAACCCAAAACAGACGAAACAAACAGATGGCAGTTGATGTGAAGCACTGAAACGAAGCACAGCAGTTGATGTGACACTTACTGCATCCCGATGCACGTCGTTTAGGAGTGCATGTTGTTTTTTTTGGTTTGTCGCCGAATGCGAAACGCAAACAGACAAACGGCAGTTGATGTCACTGAAACAAACGCGAAACTGCAGTACAGTTGATGTGGAACACAGAACAGTTTGTGTTGTATTTTAGTTTTTGCGTTCAAGCACGGAGAGAGGGAATTCACTGCAAAGATGTCACAACACATGTTCTGACGCGCGACATCAAAGATGTCTGAATGGAAAACTTCAGGTGACACAGCAGGTAACCTCTCAGGTTTTGTGCTTGGCCGGACTCTTTTCTTCCTTTTGGTGTGTGTGTGAGGGTTGGAAACAGTTTCAACTAATTAAGTAGTTGCCTGCCGCCGACTTCGAGCCATGGCAAACCGACCTACACCACCACCGAATTCAGCTGGCATGGAATGCTATCCTGGGACCGATATGACTGGAGTGGAAATGGAGCTTTTGCGTGAATTGATGCGCAAGGCAGAGCGCAACCAGATGATGACACAGACTCTGTCTTTGCACCAATTAGAACATAAGCATGCTCCTGACCCGCGTCAGGCTGAATGGAATGCACAGAAGGCCGCAGGACAATGGCCAGGATGGAAGGGAACTGGACCGCCTCCAAAGAGTGTGAACCCACCGCCGGCATCGTCTGGGCGACCGCCCAAGATGAACTATGACCCTGACGATGACCCGTGGGCTGCTGCACCAAAGGCTGATCCGCCTGTTTTGCAGATCTTTGGGAATGTTCAGCAAGGCACACCGCCAATTAATCTTCCACCTGCTGCCACTGCAATGCCTAAGTCTGGATTCCCAGAACATTCAGCTGCCGCTATGGGGACAGAATCAGTATTTCCACCAGCAAAGGCTTCTGCTCCTGCACCAGAGAATTCAGCAGCGAAACAGCTGCCTATTCCAAAGCCAAGCGGGCCCAACAAAGCAGCCAGGAATTCAACTCCCAAGCTTGAAGAGGTACCGGAAGAAGTTGATGGGGACGGCAAAAGTGGACGCATGGATGAAAGCTTTAAGAGGAATCGTGATGTCTTTGAGGATGAAGACGAACTCTTTGGCTTTGAATATATTCCAGCAGATGTCTCACCGCCGTGGTTCCCAAATCACCTATGGGGAATTCCAACCACAATTCAGCATAATGCAACGGATTGGAATGACAAGAGTTGGTACCCCAGTTATCAGTCTGGTGACATGGACCCAGCTGTGCCTTATCCAGTGCATGTGCAAGGCATCAAGTCGTGGGCCAGCACGAAGATCAAGCTGAAGAAATGGAGGGACAAAGAAATGTCCTATCATGAATTCATTTTGAAGGTCTTCAACCACGATGATGAGGCCGGGCAATATGCAAAGTGGATTTTGGCACACTATACGCCCAAGATCACAGCGGCACCCAAGTCACAAGCTCCAGATCTTGCCGCTTTCCTCAAGAAGATGAGAGTGGATGTGTTTTTGGGTGCAACAACAGCGTACCGCAGGGAGTTGATGAATGTGGACTTCGACAAGAAGCCCTAGCCTGGTGTTTCCATGTGCATGCTGACAGTTTTTTTTTGCATGGCGATGCAGCGACGACTGCATCAATCAATGTATCTCTTTCAGATCTATGTCAGTCGGAAATTCTGGATTTCTGGTTTGCTGTACTAATGTCAGCCAGCCCTTTCGGGGGAAGGCGCCTAGGTACCCCACCAAAAGGGACCTTGAACAACTTGGAACTTCAGAAAAATGGGTTTTAAACCATTGGTTTTTTGGCAACAGCTGAAACAATTTTGTTTCCGAGGCTGTACAGTTTACAATGTAATTGAATCATTTTTGGTGGGGAAACATACGACATGGATGCCCAAGACTAAGGACCTTCTATCACTTCTATCTTTAAGGGCTTATTCGGTTACCCTTGAACTTTTGCTGACCGGGGATGGTTCAACTCAAACAACAAAATTTTGGATTACTAAAGAACTAAGAGTTGGATTCTTCATCGGAAAGAAAATGCCGATGTGGGTTGAACAGCCGTTCTAAGTTCACCAAAAGCGGGATTCTCTACTTGAAGACAAACCGTGGTCATGTTTGCGATGGCCCAATGTCAGCTGCGCCTGGAATTGAGTCGAGGCACCAATTACTTACTGGTAACATTTGAACCAACAACCAAGTTCTAAAGATTCTAAAGCATTCCGCCAGAAACGAAACATGAAAATATGATTGCAAATTGTAAACCATATTCATTTATGAAGTTTGGTAATTATATTATGTTGATTTTCCTTTTTTAATTTTCCCTCACATTTTTTAGATGCCACATGCACTGGGAAATCATCAGATGATAATCATGAATCAGTAATAGACAGCCATATCATAGTCAGTATGCATGCAGCACATGTCAAATACAGTCCCCAAGATCACCTAAGACTGGCATTTGATTTCACTTTGCGAATGGCACAAGTATGTGCGGTTGGTGGTGCGAGTGCGGGCCATGAGGGCTCACTACCATCTTCGGAGCCGCATCAGTCCCTGGATGATTCGCTGTCAGGATGGCAGAACGAACGCCTGGAATCCAAAGTGCTGTGGTGTTTTCTGCGCTCGGGCTGGGCGGATTCTGGTGAGGTGTCGCTTTTCCCAACTTGGCAACATTTAATGAATTAGTGTTGCTCATAGTCCGAACAGTCCGAACTTCAACGATTTTTTTTGGGGCATATTCACATTCCAGAGAAAATGTTACTTCAAGTGATCCCTAATCCCTACCCTGAAACTCAATTTGTCACAGTTTCTGACTCTGACATGACATATCAGCTGGAAACATGTGTGATATAATCTTCTTACATTCTATTCAAATTCTGGCATTTTTCTGGCATTCTATCAGACATTCTATTCTGGCAGTCTATCTGGCATCTATTCTGACATCCTAACTATCTGGCGTCCTTTGTGGAATTTATATTGGCATTTTCCCTGGCATTCTATCTGGCATTTTTTCTGCCATATGTTCTGGCATACGTCCTGGCATGCTATGAAATCCGGCGCAGGGGGAGGGGAGGAGAAGGAGGAGAAGAAGAAGGAGGAAGGCAGCGGGCCAGCTGACATAAAATCTAACAACCCTCACCTGACAGGTGGGGAAACATGTTCTTAGTTAGTAGTTCGGTCACAAGCCACCCGCATGGACAAACTGACAGCCCAAGGAAAGATCATTTTGTTCAACTTAGAATTTTTCGCTGTGGGCGTTCCAGCAATGACCATGCAGTGCTATTTGACGGAACGTTTGAACCACCTGTGGCTTGCAAAGTGCTACAGCAAGGGCGTAGGCAGATGATCAAGCTGCCGCTGGTGGATCAAAGGCATTTTCGATCAAACAAGGCGTCCCTCACACTTCACATGTTGTCATTGTTCTCTTTTCTGTGGGCATGTATGTTTATGTCTATGTACGTATTATGTGTGCATCTAAGTATCTAGGTATGTAGGTATGTAGGTATGTAGTGTAGGTATGTAGTGTAGGTATGTAGGTATGTAGTGGGAGTAGTGTAGGAATGTAGGTATGTAGGTATGTAGGTATGTAGGTATGTGGGTATGTAGGTATGTAGGTAGGTAGGTAGGTAGGTATGTATGTATGTATGTATGTGTGTATGTGTGTGTATGTGTGTAAGGATGGATGGATGGATGGATGCATGGATGGATGTATGGATGCATTGATGTTTGGATGTTTGGATGCATGGATGGATGGATGGATGGATGCATTGATGTTTGGATGTTTGGATGCATGGATGGATGGATGCATGGATGCATGGATGTATGATGGACGGACGGATGGATGGATGTATGGATGTATGGATATGTGCGTATGTACCTGTGTGTGTGTCCGTGCGTGAGTGTATATGTATGTAAGGCTATGTGTGTGTATGCATATGTATGAGGTTGGGTCATTGAGAAATCGGCGGCAAGTATTGGTAAGATTCAATGTATATATATATATATACCGTAATTCAATATTAACATTACCATCTGGAATCTGAATCTATATAAATCAAATATCTTAAAGACCGAACAGCTTTTACTAGCCAATAGCACGTATCATCTATTTCATCTGTTGGCCCCCAGGAAACCATTTTCTTGCAGCCTCTCAGTGGCGGCAAGCGAGTCTCTTTCCAAGATTTGGAAGGGACGCACAAGGAGGTTGATTGGGATGAATGTGCCCGAATGGCAACCCTGGAAACTAAATCTGTTTTCAAGGCCAGAAAAAAAGTTGTAGGTCAGCTGCCACACAGGCATCAAACCGCATAGTCCTGGTCCCGGGTAGCATGGATCCAAGGCAACAACCCAATCCCTCGGAAATAGACAGCTTGTTTGCTGCAATTCTTTCCAACATGGACGCGGGGCAGTGGGACAGTGCCAGGGATGGTGTTTTACATTTGCAGAGATACCTCAAACTCACCAGCGGGAGAGAAAGTAGAGAACGAGGGGGTTGGAAGTATGCATCAGACTTTGTCTTGGATACAGTCTTATTTGGCGATGTTGTTCGCAGCCTGCAATCTGACACCGACGTGATGTCCAAAGCTGTCAAATTGAAACTAGGCCAAACAATTCCAGCATGTTTTGTGTTTATAATTTTCATTATCTGGTTGAAAGGAACAATTTCCCCAAAGATCATTGTCAGCATAAACGTGCGGCACAAACGCGCAACAACAAGAATGTCTTACATTAAAAAATCTGGAATATATTGTATAAAAAAGTGACTATATTTGTATGTAATATTAATATATATATATATATATAATATTGAAATTTAAATGAAATTTATTTGTTGCTGTCGAAATGTAGCAAACCTATCAGGGCAATGAAACTGGTTCTGGACCCGAAGTTGAGCGACCATCTGACGCAGCAGGATCCTTGGTCAACTTGACAGCAATGCAAGCGTTGATATCTGTTTCGGTATCAAAGTATCAGCCCACAATCACCTTTTGGATGAATCAGTTTTCCAGTTTACCAGATCTAGAATCAAGACTATTGGGTTTTGCAGTGCAAAGGAATTGGGTCTCCCTCAGCGGACTACGATCTATACATTCCGGATCAAAGCCGATTATTGCACCATGTTGTTCCTTGGTGTGTGTTGTCAGCAGTTTGATTGTTTCTCATTGGTTTTGATCAAGTTTATGCAATCTCACAATAAGATCAAATGGTTTTTAGACTATGTGTGAACCATAGCTGAGCAATTCTTCACCTATCTTGTGTCGCACGTTGTGTTACGCAATAGGCTGCTTCAGTTTTTGTTTCAAAATTCGTTGGTTGCAGGATGTTTACAAAAATAGTGCGGAAAACAAGATTTTGTTTTGGATATCCTATCACCCTAGGTGGTCGCGGGAGCATTTGTATAGGGATGACATTCAGTGGGCCCTTCATTTGAGGGCAGATTCATCGCCACAGTTTTCCAGAGATTATTTGGTGACAGAAGTGGACTATGTTTCTTTGGAAAATGTTTACTCGTTGACTCCCGCAAGTGTGTTGCAATCTCTGAGTTGGAAAACACGGGTGTTGCCCGTGCAAGTTCTGGGGCGGAAAGCAACCAGCACGGCATTCAAGTTTCGAGCGCTTCTGCGTAGCATCCATCTTGAAACCGGAAATGTTGATCTGGCGAAATTTCGAACATGCAGCTTTCTAAACGACATGGGGGTGGAATCGAAATTGGCATTGCTACCGGATATTGATTCTGATCCAAACCGTCGTGCTTTTCCCCGTACTTTGCCTTTGCATGATGTGGATCATGCACTACACCATGTGATGGAAGAATTACGGGAATGTTGGAAAACTGAAATGTTTGCTTTGTTTGACAAACAATTGAACACGTTGGCCAAATATTTTTCAAAAGCTGACAGTTGCGAGAGATTCCGAAAGCATTTTGTTTACGACAACCCGAAAGTAGAAGGGGATGCCCGCAAAAAAAGCATTGGCAAAATGTTTGAAACCTGCTGCCCAAGCTTTGTGAAGAATCGGTGGCAATATCGGTATGAAGTTTTGACTTGGGTCATTCACCGGGCCGGTTTTTTGACATGGCTCGATCCTACCTCACTCAGTGGCCGTGGCCCAGAGGATTCTGGAGATCCTGAGTACAGTTTTTCCGATGCTGAAATCAAATGCCTTGAGCTTCTGTTCAATGACAAGGTCGTTTCTGGATGCTTTTGGGCCCTTGCGCATGCTATGCGCTTGTTATGCGAATGGGGGCATCACTTGAGTGGATGGATGCATGGGTGTCATTGTCATCCAACAAAGGAGGAAAGGTAGCTGTTAAACAAAACTAACTTGTTAAACAGTAAATGACAGAAACCTTGAATACCCCATCAACTTTTCACTGGCATATCAGGGTTAAGCTCTCTGGGTTTACCCAACATCTGTTAAGTTTCAAATTTCACATCTCAGCTTTAACCATGGTTTGGTCCAGGACAAAGAGAGGTTGAAAAAGGAGACAGGGTCATCGACTTGCAAGTGGAACGGCAGAAGGTTGATTGAATTTGCATCAACTGGCCCCATGCCTTTCCTGCAGGCGCTGAGGCAAACTTCTATGGAACAAAACCCAGCAGCATTAGCTGCCATCCGTGCTTTGCGTGATCTTGGGGGGGATGCTGGTGGTGTTCTCGAAGGCTTTGCTACAGCAAAGCGGATGCTTGAAGGACGTTTCAAACAATATACCTCCTTCCTGTCCCAGAGCCCGTGGAACCTAGTTGCATTGTTGGGGTATCTGTTACCTTCTCAAGATGCAAGCGCAGAGATCCACAAAAGCAGAACTTTGGCCCTGAAACTATTAAAGGATCATGATGCTGGTCGGCTGGGAAATACGGGTGATGTTGGGCAAGAGTTTTTCAAAGCCCGGGGGAAATACCGCATTGGATTGGAGAGATGGGGACGTGGCATCGACCCTTACATGAACCAACAACTCTTTCGGGAACTTGTTGCTTACTCCTCAAGCCTGTTGGTGATGCAAAGGCTAGAAGCGAAGCATCATCTGATACACGTTGCTATACTTTTTAGTAAGTGTGGTTTTGTTTGTTTGCTGGGTTTCCAACAATTTTGTGCTCACTTGATAGATAGAGGTTTAAAAAGCACTAGGGCACGCAGTAAAAGTTAGGGTTTGTTTTGTTTAAGTGTGGTTGTCTGCATTAGCTTGAGGTTCGTGTTGCGGTCTCGAGATCTTTGGGGGTGGCTCACATGTCGGCCAACTTGAGACGTTCGCTTCATGACGATTTGGAACAAATTTCATTCCGCTCCAACATGGGACGTTATCTCAATAGTTTTGACCAACTGGTGGAAGAGGAATGGGCAACATTCAGGGAATTACAGGGTTTCACAAGTGGACACAATTTAAATTTGATGTTTGCTGATCGCACAGAAGACAACGCTGCAATCTTGGCAGCTTTGCCTGATGACGCATTTTCTCCGAATGGTTTTCTAGAGCAGCTAGCTCATTTTATGAGTGTGACCCGCAAATCTGGATACTACGCAGTGCCTGCAAGACACCAACCTGATCATGCCGCAACTACCTACGTATGTTTTCAAATTCTGGGTTCAGACCAGGACATAGGAAGTATATGCAAAGGCTTACACAATGGTCCACTGATGAATGGAAAGGCTCTTTGTCTTGCGCGGTATTGGGTACTTTTGATGTTTCCAAGGGTGCTGAACCTGAGAATGAACGCCAAGGTGATCCAGGTGCAACAACATTCAAAACTTGTTCATCCATGGTGCAGCCGGTACCACTGGACGACATTTTCGTCAATGACAACATTGACTACCTACATGAGTTCAAAGATGTAGTTCACCAAACAGAATTTGATGAAGCTGCAGTTCATGAAATGGTCGGGGACCCGATTTCTGATGACCCACTTGATGAATCCCTTGCGAAGCTCAGAGAAATCCTTACCACATATGGAGGTTTCTTAAATGTGGTGGTACCCCAAAACCATGGGTTCCAATTTAATACTAGCATAGCCAAACTTAAAATGATTTGGGAATTTGGGGTACCATTACTTTAGGAAATCACCAAATGTTCACACAATGTTTTCTTTCAGAAATAGTTTGCACCATTTGATAGTTTTGACTCAAACAAAAGCAACTATTTTCTTATATGGTGATAAATCCAACAAGAGGAATACAATTTGTGAACTTGGAAAACGCGGTGTGTTGAGCGGTCGTCCTCAAAAAGTGCGTGCTGAAGACCGAACAGCAGTTGAGTGGTTGGAAGAGCGCGCTTTGGCATTCTTAAATGCAAAGGGACGTCTGGTTTTTCAGTCATCAGCTCTCGTTTTTGCAACGGTACTTTCCAAAGCTGAGAGGGTCCGTGACCCGGCAAACCTCTTGGATTGCAGCCTCTGGTCTTTGCGCCGGAAGATTGTGTCTGCAGGGTGGGAAGAAGCCCAATCTGGTAAACATGCGTCGGTTGAGAATAAGCAGTTCAACAAGAAATGTGAACATCATGCATACTATGTCATTCTTTTGGAACGATGCTTGGTCAATGTCTTGTTGCTTCTGTTATGCACAATGTTTTTGCACTTACCTTCCTGAAGGTCTTATTGTTCTTGTTTCTGTCAAACTTCAAACAAACCACCTGGGATATATAAACAGTGTGCAAGTTCCAAGCTTATCCCTTTGTTTTGCCAGATTTCCAACACTGTCCAGGAAGGGAGAAAGCATTGGAATATGAGAAGGAAGGTTGTTTCTCTCACTCTTCCCAAAGCGGGGGATACTACAGGGCAATTTTGGACGCTATGATCAATCGACCCGACTCAATTGAAGATGTTCCAAAGACCATGAACAGCAAAGGTTTTGAAGCGTTGTCGGAATACTTCCGAGGAAACGTTGGCTAGCTCAGCATTTTTATCATTTTATATTTTTTTTGCACAGCTGTGTGATCACATTTCGGGAATTCAAATGTATAGGCATCCTACCACATATCACAATATATTATTATAAGTTATAAGAAGTTTTACACTCTAAGCCTTTGGGCGAAAGTATTTTTGGAATTTATTGTGATTCCGTTCGCCACCAAGGAAATCGCGCTGATGATCCAAGGTTGGATCAGGATTCTGAATTCTTTGGTTTACTGCGAAAGAGGAAGCTGAAGCCACGCAAACCTAGAGTGAAGGCAGCAAAGGATGTTCTCATTTGTGTTGATAGTGATAGCGGGTCTCCTGTCTTGAACGACAAGGGCACTGGTGCTGACACGAAACTTGCAAATATTTCGCTCTACATGGAACTATGGAACAGTTCTACTTTTTCTTTCAAAGATACAAATGCAAACATGGGTTTTGATATTTGTGTTTGTATGAACATTTTTCAACGTTGGAATTTAAAAGTGAACCAGGATTGACGACTCTGTGTCTGAGAACGAGCAAGACCCGATTGAACCAGTTCAAGTTCCACCCTGTTGGATTATTGATGATGATGATGACGATGGTGATGAACAATATGTTGAAACTCAGACTCAGCTCGATTCCGATGGGCGTGGTGCATCATTGGAACAGCCAGCAGCAGCAGAACCTATGCCAGAGGCAGACCCTATGCCAGAGGCAGACCAGGGCAACCAACCAGAACCTCCTAAGATACCAGAGTTTTCCCCACATGTCAACACAGCAGGTCACAAAGCTATTTGTTCTACATTTTTACCCGTTCTTGTCTCTGTCTTGGGGGATGATGCATGGCGAAGCAAACCCCCTCGAGAACAAGTACGACGCGCCTGTCAAAGATTCATGCCTGATAGTGGAATACTGTATATAACTAATGTTCTTTTGTGTATGATATAGGGATTCTGAAACCCATGAACTATCTTGTTGGTTTTGTGGTGACAAAACTCATCATGACTAAGTTGTGGAACAACGCGGAGAGAAGTTCTGGGGCGCTTACATGACCTACAGCAGAAAGCGCACGGTAGAAGACCAAGTTACTTGACTTGTCAGTTTGTTTTCCTTATGACTATGGTTAGAACAAGAAATGAAAAATGAAGTCAACTATTTTTACGTGGTTTCCACCCAAAAGCGATAAGAAAAGGACCCCAATGTTTGTTTTAGATTCAGGCTTAAGGACTCAGAGTAGCTTTCTTTCGCAATGACCTGGGTATTCAGGTTTTGGAGTGGTACTATGACGATGTCGTCATGAAGTGTTGTTTCACAAGGTTGGAGCGATACTTTGACAATATCAAGATGATACTGTCGTATCGTGACATTGTGTTTTAGTTTGGGAAAATAATCTTTGAGAGTTGGGGATGATGGGGTAGTCATGTGGCAAATATGGTTGTTGCATCTAAAGCCTTGCGCATCTAAGCGATTGTTTAAAGCCACTGTTAAAGTAGCTAGGATTCGTTGATTTTGTTTCTATATTTGGATGATTGCCATATGGAGTGCTTACCATTATCGCTCAAAAATATCATTGCCATTTTTGTTATCAAACGTAGTGCTGCCACCAATGCAGCACTTAAAAATGCATGGGTGGAACCCTGATGACACTGCCCCGATGTCATCACTCAAGAAGCCCGCTGCCAAGTCTCAGGACAGGGGTTTCATTCGGAGACTGAATAGTCATGCTTTTTTTGTTTCAACCAGTGTTTCATGCGACAACAAAAAATCAGTGTCTATGTCAAACCTTTGAAGGATAAGAACCTCATGAGCCACAAACAAAAGCGGTACATGCAAGCGCAAGACTCTTTGCAGGCTGGTTATGCTAAATGTTTTTTTAATTTTACAACGCTGTTTACACCTACCAAAGTTGGACCTCAACATCCAAACATCAAAAAAACTAGTTGGCCCTGTGAAGGTGAAACATCAGCGTAAGGGTTCTGCATCACCTGAGGGGCATCGAGAACCTCAAGAGGACCTTCGTCTAGCTCATGAAGAAATTTTTTCCTGGGGGAAAAGAATGTGCAAACACGCAGAAGATGCTGGATGTAGTTGTTCTTACAAGCAAATCAATGTTTTCACAGAGTTCACTGGTTCAACTTGTGCTGAAAGCGCAGTGGAGTCAATCGTCAACTTTATGGACAAGAAGAGCCGACCTGATGTCAAGTTCATGTCTATGGCAGACATCAAACACTCCTGCCGCGAAGTAGCTATGGCCACCCGTAGCTAGCTGATGTTATTTAAGTTTTGACAAATGTTTTTGGGACCAGTGAACCTTCTATCTCGTGGAAGAACCGGACAGTGAATACCAGATATCAACTATCAACAAATCTTATGTAGTGATTTACAACTCATATATGTTCTTTCTTAACAACAGTAATGATGGACGATGTGCAAGTTCTTTCTTTACGATGTTTGGTGCTAAGACCCTGGAACTTGCTGCTTTGGGGACATCCTCGATCTCCTTCCTGATCACGTACGTGACGCGGTGGACAAACCAGTGAAAGAAAAGGTGGGACCAAATTTCAAATTTCTAAAACAGTAATTGTTATTTTTAGCATGATGTTCTGTTGAAAAAAAATCAAACAATGGTGCAGATAGCAAGTGCCCCCCTGGCATCAGGTGAAATTGACAAAGGAAGACATACTGAAGGTTACCAAAGGTTTGAAATCCTCAGATTCAAACTCGCAATTTGATCAGATGTTTACCAAAGATCTCAAGCTCAAGAAGCATGTTGGAAAAGCTCAAAAATCTTGGAGTTTGGTATCTGTCAAAGGGTGCAGAGGCGCTACACCAGAGGAGAAGTTGGATGAATCAAAGTCAGCTTTCATGCGGCTTGTATCTGGCAAATCTTCCCAATACCGATTTGTTTTTGAGAGACAGTCACTTACCTTAACAAGAATCAAATGTTTTAGGTTTCAATGTTGTTTTTTTTCGTATATGTTTGTTTAAGGTTAACAACATATGTGCATGTACTCTTTACAACACAAAACAGAAAAATATACAGAAACAAACAAACGAAAAGGATTTAACCATGACATCTCATATCTTACCAATAGTTTGTCAATTGTTCGTCAATGGTTCGTCAATTCGTCAATGGTTCGTCAACGGTTCGTCAATTCGTCAATAGTTCGTCAATGGTTCGTCAATTCGTCAATGGTTCGTCAATAGTTCGTCAATGGTTCGTCAATTCGTCAATAGTTCGTCAATAGTTCGTCAATGGTTCGTCAATGGTTCGTCAATGGTTCGTCAATGGTTCGTCAATCCCTGAGAGGGGTTCGTCAATATTGACGAACCTATCTGCCATTGACGAACCATTGACGAACTATTGACGAATTGACGAACCATTGACGAACTATTGACGAATTGACGAACCATTGACGAACTATTGACGAATTGACGAACCGTTGACGAACCATTGACGAACTATTGACGAATTGACGAACTATTGCTGAACACATTGTGTCCAACCATTTTCACAAAGAATCCAAGTAGTTTTGTGATAAAACATTAGCAAAATTAGAATATAGCTGTATCATCTGTCTCCCAGTTCACTTTTCAGGAAGACCATGGATGAGCTCATCCCGTTCATTGTGAACAGCGACGTGAAGCTTCATGAATCAACTTGGTGCTATACCCACAAAAGGTTCTGTAGACGTGGCCCTGAGAAGTCAAACAACCCGGACGTGCTCAACCTTTTGCTATTGTGTTCCCCATGTGTGGTTCTCAGGTTTAACTTAGTATTTTTTCCGAAAATATTAATGATATGGGTTTTATGATTTCTTGATCAATATGATTTTTGCTCGAAGGGAAACCAAGCCAAACTTAGGACTATTCACTATGGGGGCAACGATTGGGAGCTGCTGGCAAGAGTGTGAAGGCATTTCTAACAATGCTACTATTCTAATTTCAGAAAGCTTTGCTATTAGTTTACCCAATAAAACAATATATATATATATGGTAAGGGTTTACTGGTACCTTGGGTGGTCGCAGTTACTAGTTGGAACAAATCAGGGTGAAGTGGATGCAATCGTGTGCGTTTGATTTGGACCTTCACGAGAATGTCAATCAGTTTCCACATGAAAAGATGATGCGGCTTTTAGGTGTGGGTCAAAGAAAAAACATGTCTTTCTTTTAACATGTTTGTTTTTTCAAATGGTTGTAGTTCCAAAGCTAATGAGATCTTCTGTGCATTTGTTGTAGTAGGAAAGAAGCCAATAAGTTTTTCTGAATCTTAATTAGTGAATCTCCTTATCAAACCGTCGCAGGAAGGAAGCACAAGTTGCACCTTGTGGCAACATTGGACCCTACAGAAGCCGCCTTTCCAGTTGCAAGGACCCGAAAGTACATGCTGATTTCCAGGAAAGGGAAGAAGTTGCAGTTGCTTGTACGTGCTTATTTTTTTCAATATCTTCGGGTTTTGATTTTTTCCAACAAACATATGATTAATCAATGGGTTCCTTACTCAAAACAAGTTAACTTTTTTCATCGGGTATACATAGAAGTCGTACTGTTAGTTTCAGCTGAGGATGAAAGTGGATCCTCACACCATACTGAAAGATTTCACTGTGTCTATGTCGCAATTTGGCATTACATCTTTCACGGACCTCTTGCCCCGAATGCCCTACGAGGACGCGTGCGTGGGCAACTATGAAAAACGTAACTTTATGATTCCTCATCAACTTTTTCTTTGTAGGGGGAACGTTGGCATTTAGCATTTTCTGACTGGTTGAATAATATTTTTCACGATGTTTGGGGTTGTAAAGACATCTTCACTATTCAAACCAGGTAGAGCTGAGCATGAACGAATGTTCCCACATGGTGTCGCGTTTGACCTGAACCAGAACCCAACCTTCCGTGCCAAGAAATCCATGCAGATTCTTTCAACGTTGACGACGGGATGTTCCCACATATGGATGACGGGAGAGCGCCGTTATATGACTGGGTTGGAGTGTTTGGCATTGCATTCCATTCCAGTTACCGCACAGCTTGCCAAACTTATGAGGTGTAGAAAGGTGATGGTAGATTCTATTTCACATAGTGGATGTTGCTTTCTAGCTGGAAATTCTATGCATGGAGCCAGCGTTGGTGCCATTGTGGCAATTGGCCTTATGTGCACCTGCGTTGTTGAGTAGAGTACGAACAAGACGGCTAGTGATCCATGGGCAAAATTCCAACTTTGTTTTCCGTTGCAACTTTTCGTCGTGAACATTTTTGTTTGAACGAAAACAACATAATTTGGGTGTGAAGTGTGCACAGAAAAATGTCAACTTGAAACTTGAAAACACAGGGTTAGATTGTCTTTAGCCAATTTTGGCTACAAGGGCTCACATACGCTCAAAAACAGCTTTTCCAGTGTCTTGTTTTGAGCGGTTCTCATTCATGGCCGCCGGTGAGAAGCCACCGGTTCTGAAAGTTGTGTTTCTTGACAAGAGTTGGTATATATGCTTTTATATATATATAATATGTATGTACATGTGTATAGGCTTACATTATCTTTAACATTTTTTTTGATAATCAAGGAATTTTGTTTGTTTTTGACATAGTTACATAATGGATGGGGAGATAGAATACCTACATCTCTAAGATTCACCATCTGTTTGGAAAGCCTGAAGTTTCCAACCTTTTGCACCACCGAAGACCATATGTATATATGCCCGTATCTGGACTCCGGGTTATCTAAGGTGTATGGACTGTGATCGTCAAAGCCCGGTGACTGATGCAGTGAAGTATGGTCGCCAATGGAAGTGTCGACCATGTCATGCTTCGTACAGGTATGTCCGTGACAACGATTCATCATGGTCCAGCATGAACGCAGAAGAGCGACGCAACGCAGTTCTCGCAAATCGTTGTGAAACCCAACGCGGTGTGACTAGAAAGCTAGTGGCACAACACAAGGAGGGAGTTGCCAAAATAACTAGATATGATATGTATGTGGTTATATTTGTTCTATCCTTTTCCAACTTCCAACAGTTATTGGTTGGGGTTTGAGTTTGACTATGTAAAAATGTTGACAAATGTTTGGCAGGTTGAGGTCGACAACTACCGCGATGACAATGAGCAAATTCCCTTTCTCACAGAAGCCAGGCTACTGATTCTCAATTAGCCATCTGAAACTTTGTTTATCATACTGTTTCAGTTTTCCTTTTTTCAGGGGGCATATGGAACCTTATAGTGTGATCTCATTTTTTGAAGTAACAACTCTTTTGAGCCGTTCGTTTCAACAATGTAAGGTTCATCCACAAGTACAAGAAGTGGTTCAGTGTTGACCGTGAGGTGGCACAAGCCAAATGGGATTCTTATGTTCGTGATGGCAGAATTGATCGCTACTACAATGATGATGGTGTACTCTTTCTCGCAGCACCAGTCACTGGCACCCATTTCAAAATCACAGGGTCAAGGGTTGGTGACAAACGATCTGTAAGAGAGGATCGCCGAATTCAAGCTGCTGATCAAGAAGCCATTCGTGAGGAGAGAAACCGTACCTTGACCAAACTAGCCACTAATCACCACATTGTGATTGCGAATTGCGACTAAGTCCTTATTCATATCTTGACCAACCTAGCTACATACAACGTTGTGATGTCCAAGTAATTGAGTTCATATTCCCTGACACCTTCAGATACCAACACCTCAAAAACCCTGGGGCCGACAATGCAACCAACAGCCGAGTTCTACTTCGTTCGAGCTTGGATGTGGAGGTTGATATTGGTGCAGGAGACTGTTGTGGGGTTGCACTTCAATCCTCTGCATTAGTTTGTGTTTGCTTCAAACATCATTTTTAAAACTCAAACCACTTGTTTAAAATCACAAAGGCATTTCTCTGAAGATCTTAGAATATCTTAACTTATCTTAACTTTTTGACAAGACTCCACATGATAGAAGCCAAAATGATCAGCTGATCAACCACTTGTCAATTCTTGATTGATACATCATGATTGTTTGGGAGGAGCCCGTGGACCAACGAGTGCTCTAGCAGCCGCACAGCCGAAGCCGAAGCCGAAGCCAAAGGCCAAAGCTAAGGCTGTTGGTCAGAGTGGCAATGCAATGAGGTCAAAGGTGCGGAAAAACCCGGGAGAGGAAACCGAAATCAACCAGCTAGCCAGGGACGGAGAAGATGAGAGTGAGAACAAGCAGAAGAAGAAGAAACAAAAGACTGACCCACAAGTGATGGCCCGTCTTCAAAAACTTGAGAAGAACGCGGTTTTGACTACAGATAAATGGGCAAATAAGATCAAGGTTATGAACAAAGAAGTCACTGAGTCCATGGCCGCTGCAGAGAACTATGAACAAACCAAAGGGTTTCTTAACAAACAAATGGGATATCGTTTTTTGAAGTATGTTGAAAGTTGAAAACAGTTTTTCTTGTCATACCGTGGGGATTCCACACTGTGTGTTGTCCATTTGCTTAGGTTACGCGAAGTGGTGGGAGATATGTTCCTCAAGTTTGCGTCCACAGCACCATCCGTGGCATTGTCTCCGCACTCAAAATCATCTTCCTACTTGGGGAAGGCCAATGATTTACCCAGTCCCTCACCAACTTCCAAGATGCGACGAATGGCTTTACAGGATCCAACGAAGAAAGGTCTAGCTGAGTATGACAAAACTTTGGTATCACATGAGCAGGCAGTGAGGAAAGGTTTACATGAGTTGGACAAGGCAACCAATGACTTCCGAGAATCGGCAGAAATGAGGGAAGCAGAGAAAAAGAAGATGGCAGAAAAGTTGATGCAAAAACGAAAGCGTGCCGAAGAGATGGCATTGAACGCAAGGAGGACTGAACCACTGGTATTGAAAACTGAACTTGACAAGGAACAAAACAACGTTACTAACAACCCAACAAATGTATTTTTTTTTGTACATGGTATTCCTTTCAACAAGTTATCCTTCATCCCTGAAGGAAAGGGCAAGCAGCTGCTGAGCAGGAGGAGGATTCTGACTCCAGCGCTGGTTCCGGATTCTCGTATAAAAATTATCACATATTACAGACTGTTACAGATATCAACTATCAACTATCCAGATTCAGATGAGACATGCATATCTACAAGTTTTTAAAACCACACAGGATGCATGTTAATAACAAGATATGTGCATCTCAGTATGTAAGGTTTTTCCCAACACACATGGAACTTCAGCTTTTCCAACATCTGCCGAGGTAAGCTGAAGAAACCTGTCACACAGAAGGGGAAGGAGGGTGATGAGAAAGCGTCATCATCAGAATCCAGTAGTTCTGACTCCAATGACGAGGGTGACAAGAAGGCTCCCCCCAAACCCAACGCAACACAAGGTGAACACAGCGATGGGGAAGAGAGTGAGCATTCCGTTGATTGGGCCATGGCAAGCCTAGATCTCACTGAAGAAATTTTCTTCTACAACAATGTCGAACCTTTGGAACTCAACAAGGACTTTGTGCCAAACATAGGGAGTTGGTGATTGTATTCAGATTCAAATTACTTGACACGCATCATATTTTCTGGAAAGTGTTTATACTTACTTAGATTCCATTATTTGATTTCCGGGCTGGTTTGTATAATCGCAGGAGTGCTTCAACAAGTGTGTGCGATTTGGCAACTTTCCGGAAGAAACAGATCAAGATTACCTTCCACCTGAAGTAAAGGATTTTGAGTATGACCTGACGACCAGCTTTGGGTATTCCGAGCAAATTTCCATGCACAATTTCAAGAAGGGAGAAGATGACCATGATGATGCCTATTGTGAGAGCCATCGGTTTGATCTTGCTCCTACCCCGGAAGACGTCGAAAAACCCAAAGCCCGAGAATTGCTCCAAAGACTTTGCTTTGGTAGCTAGGTTATTAGCAGTCTACGCGTTCATTGAAGATGTTTATTTCCAAGGAAGGGCGCGAAATTCAAAACATAGGAGCCTATATTTGGGATATGGCATTGGCATTAGATAACGCAATTTGGACCCGTTTTGCAAGGTACTTTCCAACTGAAGAAGTTGCTCAAGGAGGGTGCATGGGAGGATTCCGAATGGTGTAAGATGTTAAGGGTCAGAATGCAGTACAGTGGCCCTTCCTATGAATGGGTAGGTGTCACAGAGCATGGGTGGGGCAAGGTCCTGTTTGTCAACAATGGGGAAAGGCTTGTTTTTGGATTGCCTATGCGAACATGCCTCATGGCTATGGCAGAGAAGGAGAAGGTTACCATCTCATCAATTACGGATATCACAGCTTTGGCCAAATTCTTCGTCAGCATCAAACCCCAGAAGCTTACGGAAATGGGCGGGTTCTACATCTACCTGAGACAGGGGCAAGGAATTGTGATTCCACCTATGTACCATATCGGAATGCTCAACTCCTTCAGACTGGAAACCTGCCCAACCGGTGATGCATGTCTCATTCCAGCTGACATTGTGGAACCTTGTTAGAGTTGGTATATTCATTTTCCGGGGTCCAATTACGCATGCAGTCTTCTTTGCGCAGTCGCTATATTATGGTGTTTTCTTGTAACTAAGGATCTTACTAAGTGTCTTTTCATATATGTATGCATATACAAACTAGAAGCTATGATAGATCCAAAGGGCTATCCATCCGTTGTGAAGGACCTCTCTTTACTTCCCTCAACCTGCTGAATTCTGAGGAATTTCCCGTGCTTGCGAAAGAGCGCTTGGAGCATTTCGACATGGATTCTTTGGTGAAGACCATAGAACTTCACAAAGGGGAGTTTGAAAGCATGGTTCCAAACATGGAGATCACACGACACGTCGTTGAAAAAATGTTGGACCTGTTGGTCAAGGAGGAAAATACAGGTGAAGAAATTCATGATGGGGCCCCTGGGGTTGTTGAGCCCGTGCCCGAAACCCTGAGCGAAATCCCACAGCAGTGCATTGATGAAAGCAGAGAGTTGCTTCGCAGACTGCATCTCATTGTGCCTTCCGCCAAGACTGTAACCTGTCTTGTCACCAGTGGGAAAACTAGATTTTATCAAGCAAGCGTTGGTTTTGGAAAAAATGAGTTTCCTAGTAGTAGGTAGCAGTAGTAGCAGTAGTAGCAGTAGTAGCAGTAGTAGCAGTAGTCGCAGTAGTAGCAGTAGTAGCAGTAGTAGTAGCAGCAGTAGTAGTAGTAGTAGTAGCAGTAGTAGTAGTAGTAGTGAAGAATTGCAGACTGTGTTTACCGAGTTTCTTGTCCTGTAGTACCTAGGCAAGCACGCCGGCAGATGATGCCGCTGTGGCAGGGGATCGCTCTGCTTGCGTGGGTATTCTGTGCAGATGGCTTAGCTCTGGCGCCATGTCCGTGGAGAAACTACGCACATTATCACCACCAGGGATTGAGTCTGACGATGATATTCACCTCGCATGGCTAGAACTTGTGATGGAAGCTGAAAAAATTTGGGTATTCTGGTATTAATTACAAAGAGGTTTTTCTTCTGGTTCACTGTATGTTTTGATGACTTCATAGAATCTATATGTTGTTGGGACACCAGCTACCACCTTAAATAAATCTTAAAATAAATCACTATACTCTAATCTACTCTACTCTACTCTACGCTACTATACATTATCATTTCTGTTTGTGTGGGAGCCACGCGGAACTAATGGTCACCATATGTTTTCTAGTTTGTGCTTATGTTGTTTTTTTGTAGACCACCACCCTGCAACATGAGGTAGAGAATGCTCCTACGCAGCCCGATGATGGCCCTCTCGCGAAGGATGCGACTGTTGACAGCAAGCCCAACTACACAAAGGAGCAGCCAGCACAAGATCAGGATGCGACCAAAGACACGCACAAACAGGAGGATCCATCCAAACAGAATGCAACGGAGCCACCTCATGCAAATACAGACCCGCCCAAGCAAGATGAAACAAAGAACACTGCATCCGAACCCGAACAAAATACCACTGAGCCATCTCATGCAAATACAGACCCGCCCAAGCAAGATGAAACAAAGAGCACAGAGTCTGCAGGTTCAAAGGACAAGGAAGGACAGCAGCCCAGCAAGGGTGCAACAAACGATGGCCAGCCTACACATCCCACTCCGACCCCAGAAGCCTCCACAAAGCAGGAAGATCATCATCAGCCAGATGACAAAACAGCGCCGCCAATGTCACCAAAAGACCCTGCAGCAGCAGCAGCAGCATCAGCATCAGCAAGCATCAGCTTTGACGAAGATGACAACTACTACACCATCCTTGGGGTGTCTGAACATGCATCCCAAGCTGAAGTGAAGAGAGCATACAAAGAAAGGTCACTGATGTTCCACCCTGACAAGAACCAAGGTTCAGGACGAGCCTACGACACTCTGCTAGACCCAGTACAAAGATTCAAGTACAATGAGAGAAACAGACTTGGTTTGAACCACCCTTCTGAGGTATTGCCATCGGCCGCAGCACCAGGCCCCAATGCTACCAGACTACAGGCGGAGGTTGCTGCGCGCATGGCAGCAAGGGACTTGCAAAGTCAGAGGGCAAAGGAGAAACGTGCAACCGCAAAGAAAGTCAAAGAATTATCAAAAGCAGCAGCAAGCCCCAAAGCAAAAGGCAAGGCGAAAGCGAAAGCAAAACCCGCGCCAAAGGCTTCCCCCAAAAAGAAAAATACAGGCAAAAAGAAGAAACATCAAGATGATGATGAGGAGGATGCACCCGAAAAAGGAAAGAAGGCAAAGAAGGGGGCCACTCATTGCAAAGCAATGATGTTCCCTTTATTTTCACCAAAGAAAAAATTTCGTCCTTGGGACAAAATTAGGCAGTTTCCGTGCCAGTAACCTGGAAGTTATGATATCTAAACCTGAATCCAAACATTAAACAGAATGTTTTGACTTGTCTGTTCTGTTTGTCCAAAGGAAATTGAATCTTCTATGAGGCTTGTCCGGCATGAAGGTCATTCCTTTTCTCTGTGAGTGTTTTGAGATGTTTTTGAAACAACTTAAACTCAAAACATTTTTCAAGAATTTTCAAAGAGTGGATCATATATGTATGACCGCGCTCGCCTCAAGAAGGGTGGGAGGAGTGGGATTTAGATCTTGCGTTTTTGAATGTGAGATGTAGCAGGGGGGATTTAGCCATGGATGTTCCTGGAAACTTGGATGAAGACTTAGCTTCGTGGAGTCATGTGGAAAACCAAACTGCTGGAGACGTACATGAGCTTTTTGATCCTGGAACGGTATATGAACCCTCTTTGCTTTCAGATTTTTCTGCCATGTTGCCAGCTGTTTCAGATGCTTCAGTGGATACACTTGCAGATGACTACGATGCGGAAATGGTAGTGCAGTCAGCATGGCAAACGTTGACAAACCGAGAGCTTGAGTTGCCCTGGGATGGAGGCTTTTGGAACAGTTTTTTGGATCCAACGGTTTCAGCCATGGACTTGTTCACACGTGGTATTAAGAGGCCAATGCCTTTTCACTTTGAACACTCACAGGGCAGTGCAGCCAGCTCTGCAGTGGAAAGCAGGGTCATCACAAATCAGGTGACAGAGGTGAAAAGTTTTCTGCAGCATATCAGGGACGTTCCAATCAGAACCTGGCGTGAAGAAAGAGAGGCCACCTGGGAGGTAGCAGTAAGACGGTGGGTTGCATTGCTGGATCAATGGATTCCAGCTGACACTCCATTGTTGGTAGCGTTGCAAAACCAGGAGACCTTTGTTGCCAAAGCTCAGATTTTAGTTGATGTCTTTTACAACAAGGCACCTCAGACCCTGATGAAACGAGTAAACAGCTTGTCGAAACTGTGCGGTTCTTTGCATGAACAAGGTGTTAACTTTCCCTGCACAGAAGAGCAGTTCTACCGGTTCCTCAAGAGTGAGGTCAACTTGAAGGCACCTGCATCACGGTTGAAGGCTTATTTTGAGTCAATTGTGTTCAGTCGATATGTTGTGGGTGTGGAGTCTTTGCAAAACATAGTCAGCAGTCGACGTTGTTTGGGAGCTGCACTGAAGACAGCATTGACGTGTCCGAGACAGGCCACCCCTTTTACGGTGGAACAGCTTTGCAAGTTACATGAGATTTTACGCACTGGAGAGGAACTGTGGGACAGCAATGTGCGGAATGATTTTATTTTGCACGTATGGAAGATCGAGATGGTCTGATTCACAGCATGCTGAAGGACTTTTGCAGGACAGGGATGCTGAAGGGACTCTTCATTTTTTGGAGATCAAGTCGGCTGTGCACAAGACAGCCAGGGCCCTACACTTGAGGCACATGTTCCTTCCTGTGGCGGCGCCAGCGATGGGGGTCACTTCAGATCGTTGGGGAGAACAGTGGTTGAAAGTTAGGCACATGTTAGGGATTGAGAGTTTATCAACATATCCACTCATGCCTGCACCTGACAGCAACTTGGAGCCAACAGAACGTCCAGTGTCCACCTCAGAGGCAAAGCGTTGGATACAGTATTTGTTGGGTGATGAATTAATCAAGGCTGGCACACGCTTGACAAGCCATTCTTGCAAGTGCACTTGTTTGAGTTTCATGGCAAAACGAGGAGCCAGCTACGAAGATAGATTGGTGCTTGGGTATCATACCAACAAACTCAGAGTTGCCATGACTTACAGTCGTGACAGTGCTGCCAGGCCACTAGCACTCTTGCAGCAGGTTTTGGAGGAGATCCGAAAGGGCATCTTCGAGCCTGACTGCACCAGAAGCGGTCGGTTGAAGTCTGGAGCCAAGCCACTGTCAGGCGAGATGCAAGGTTCAGGTGTCATTCCAGAAGTTGATTTGGAAATGAGCCATGACTTGTCTGAAGATGGTCCAACATTTGTTTCAATGCCAGAGCCAGATCACCCTGCTGAAAGGGAACAGGTGGATTGTGTGGCTGATGTGCAAGACTTGGAGGGTCATGCAACGACAGACTCAAGCGATTCGTCAGGAGCTGATTTACCAGCCTGGGCCCCGGTTGTAGGGCACTATGTTGTGACCATTCCTGAAAACAAACAGTTGTGGATGAACTCCAACACAAAGATGTTTCATTTGTCTCACCGGGATCACGTGAAGGTTCTCCTCTGTGGGAGAAGGATCACAGCCAGTTTCAAGAAACATGACGAACAAATTAGGTTCGACTCTGCAAAGTGCAGACAGTGTTTCAGGTTGAAGGACTCAGAGCACTGAAGGTGCAAGAGTCGTGGAAAAACAGCAGTGCGTTGATTCAATCAGTTTTGTCGGATTTTTCAACATGTCAGTTTTGAATTTTGGTTTTGCTGGGCATTTCTCAAACACGAGACACCATGAGGGAGAGTCATTGATTGATCAAGGAATAACCAGATGAATGCATGTGCATCAGATCTGGCTATAGGTTGGTCAGCAGTGTTGAGAAGTGACAGATTGCAAAAACGCAGACACAAAACAGGGTTCAGCGACTTGGTTGGTTTTTACAGACAAGTTTGTTGCTGAACATTTGATGGTCCGGAGCTCGGAGTGAAACTTCACTTGAACAGGTCACCATCAAAGTTTTGTAACATCAGTAGGATTAAATGTTTGGTCATGTTTTTCACGCGTTGAGCTTTAGAAAGAGCCTCAGCCATGTCTTTGGCAGATTCTGAAGCGGCTTTCCAATTGCACTGTGGAAAGATCAGCCCAGATGGTTTTCTTTTCGGGCTGTTGTCCAACCAGCGCATCACAAATTTGAGTGCGTTGGCGTTTGCAGTGGGTACGCCACAGAGCCCACCTACAGAAGCTCAGTTCAAGGAGTTTGCAACTGGGATAAACAATGACACAGACATGACATTTGGTGAGTTGTCAATGTTGAGAAGGCTTCATTTTGAAGCATCTGCAATAGTCATGGCAGAGCTCAAATCACGAGCAACTGATACAACAGGTGATGGCAGTAGAAAACTGCCTACAGCGGAGAAAAGCGCAAGACTGTTGGACCAGGAGAAAAGACTTCCAGGTCTTAGGATTCGTGGAGAGCTTCAGCCATCGTTCGCACTCATAGACATGGTGTCACAGATGAAGGAAAGCAACACTGTCCTCTGGATACCGCCAAGCAAATGCAGTAAGAGAGATGCTGAGATACAGAATAACCTGAAAGAGAAACCAGCTGTGTTGTCACTGGAACAACAGATGGTGAAGCTGGCGGCCACGGAGGAGCACATAACCGTTGACACCTCGACGGACTTACAGCTGCAATGGGCCTTGCAACGTAGAGGCTTGGCATTTGATCAGTGCACGCTGGTGAACCATGACACACATGAAGCTTGGGTACAACAACTCCTGGGTCAACTAACCAGGGATGCCCCAGCGGGGTTTGCCAAGGTGACCACAAGCCAAATAATCAGAGCAGACCGTGAACTTTTCACGATTATGGCACAGGAGATACAGGGCACCCTACAGCCAAATCAACGTGGTGAGCTACCCATGGACCTCAAGCTTCGTGAATTGAGGACGGATCCACGGGTGACAATGTTTCTGTTACCGTTGCCAAAGAACACGGCACCTGCTGAGAAGGCTGCTTCATCGACTGCTCCACCAAAAACTGGAGGACCACCTTTGGTGCGGCCACAAAAGAAGGCCAAACCTTCTGCCAAGGCAAAGTCGATGTGTCCACAGGAGTTGAAAGGTTATCAACAAAGAGACGCAGCAGGTAATGCAATTTGCTGGGCCTTTAATTTGAAGGCGGGATGCAAAGGAGAAGTCAGCAACGGAAGGTGCAAGAAAGGGATGCATTGTTGCATTAAATGTCACAAAAGCAATCATAGCTTGGTTACATGTCGCTCAAACTGACTAGTGCTTGCGGAAGAGCTTACGGATCAGAAGGCTTTCTTGAAGAGAAAGCTGGAGATTGCAAAGACACGGCATGCCGAAAAGGTTTGCAGTACAATGGACAACAAGTCCAACGAGTTTACAACACCTCCTGCCGAAGCTGCAAAGGAGGTTATGGGGAATATCCCAAAAAGTTTCAAGCCTGAGTTGGCCTCGCAAGGTGAGGATACAAACTGGGACATGCCTGAAGTAGGGCATCCAACTTATGCAACCGAGGATGTTTCTGAAAACAGAACCATACAAGGTCGTTTCACAAACTTTAATGTGGCTGACCTCTTATTCGTGGAGGTGTTCGCGGGTACAGCAAGATTGAGCAAGGAAGCCAAATCCAGAGGATTAGAAGTTTTGCCAGTAGACAAAACCTCAGCAAGATCGACACAAATCCACATAGCGCAGTATGATGTGGCAGACCCTGAGCAATTTGGAGCTTTCATGGAGGTTTTGGATATGGAGAAAAAACGAATAGCTGCGGTGCATCTGTCGCCAGCATGCGGAACAGCATCCAAAGCGCGAGAGAAGAAGCTGCTGAAGTGGGCCAAAAAGGGCTTCAGAATCCCTCAGCCATTGAGGTCAACTCACAAACCCATGGGAGTTGATGGATTACAAGGTTTAGACAAAATCAGAACCGAGACTGCAAACCAAGTTTATGCGGCCACAGCAGCCATCATTGAATTTTGTGTTGAACATGATATTTTGTGTTCAGTTGAGAATCCTGAGAACTCACTGTTTTGGCTCTATCCAGATATTCTCAGGGTCATGCAACGGGTGACAGGTTGTAGTACTTCTTTTCACAATTGCATGCACGGTGGAAAACGCAAGAAATTGACACAGTGGTGGGCTACTAAAGATGTTTTTTCAACATTAGCCTGTGCATGTGATGGGTTGCACCAACACGCTCAATGGAATCCAACACAGGACTCCAACGGTTTGCGTTTTCCGACAGCTGAAGAAGCGGCATACCCTCACTTGCTGTGCAAGCGTGTTGTCGATTTGATTATTCAATATGTTCTTCACCATGGTGCAGGGCAACATGCGACATTGGACACCCAGATAGCAGCAGCGTCATCCACATCTCACAGGTGGATTCTGGACATGTTGCCAAAAGGAAAGAAGCTACGACCATTGGTGAGTGAGTTCAAGGGATATGCCTTTTTCTTGGTTAGCCCATCTCAAGAGCCTGAAAATAGTTTTTTCTTCAAGCAGCAGCTCAAAGGTGCAAGAATCTTACAACGACAGATGCAGTGGGGTAGAATGCGGGTCGTGGAGCATAAGGGCCAACAAAATTTTCTTTGGGTTAACAACGAAGGCAAACAGTATGACCTTGGATGTCAGCAAGCGATGGTTGAAAATGGAGAGCTGGAAGTTGAAAGTCAGGTGGAAGTTTGTACCTTGGGTATTCCAAGGGACCCATGGGACTTCGTTGAGAAAGCTGTGGCAGCAGGCCACCCCAGGTCTTTAGCAATCCATTTGAACGGTGACATAATGAACATGCTCAAAGAGAACTTCGCTCAAGAACCCCACTTGGTGATCAAAGAGAGAGTGTGCTTTTTGAAGAAATGGACAGAGCGCTGCAAAGAGTTGGAAACATCAGAAGCTCAAATGCATCAGAGGTTGCCCGAACACTTGCGTGGTGTATTAGCTGGCAAGAGACTCACCCTCTTCAAGGAAATGCTCAAGGATCTGGATTACCCAGACGTGACACTGGTAGACGAGATTTGCGCAGGTTTCAAGTTGTCGGGATGGTTGCCCAAATCCAACGTATTCCCGGCTGCTCTGAAGAGGCCGACGCATTCCATGGAAGCGGTCCAGAAGATGGCCAAGGGTTTGAATAAGAACATTTGTAAACAGGTTGCGTCGGTGAATGACAATGACCTGGCGGAGGAGGTGTGGAGCCTTACCCAAGAGGAACTGGAAAAGGGCTGGACTTGGATAGATGACGCTTGTGAGGCCGATGAGCATGTCTTAGCAAAGCGCTTTGGTCTAAGGCAAGGAAACAAAACAAGGTTAATAGATGATTGCTCGGTTGGAGGTTTCAACAGCACTTGCGGATCATGCGAGAAGCTTCGCATACATGCCATTGATGAGATGGCTGCCTACATTGCTTGGTGTTTGACGACGTTGGGAGAAAATTCCATGGAGCATGTTGTGGGCAAGACTTATGACTTGCGCAATGCCTACAAACAATATGGGATAGACTCTATTGACCGATCAGTTTTGCGGATAGCAGTGTGGAATCCAGTGGAAGCTAAGGTGCAGTTCCTTGGTTTAAACGCTTTACCGTTCGGAGCAATTGGATCTGTAAACTCCTTCCTTCGAATCTCGATGGCAATATGGTACATTGGAGTGCGGGGTTTGAGACTGTGTTGGACGGCCTTTTTTGACGATTACACTCTTCTCTCAAAGACTTCTACTTCCCGAAGTGCGGCGGTCTCTGCTGAAAGTTTGTTCCAACTGCTTGGAGTGGACTTTGCAAAGGAAGGTAAAAAGTCGGTGGAGTGGGCTTCAAAGGTGTCAGCACTAGGAGTTATACTGAACCTAGACTCTAGAGGAGACGGTTCGGCTGAAATTACCGTGGGCCATACAGAGCAAAGAGTACAGGAACTGAGCAAGACGTTGGAAGACATCGAGTTTTCTGGAAAGATGTCTTTGAAGGAGGCTGAAAAGTTAAGGGGTAGGCTGCAATGGTTTGAAACGTTTGCCAGCGGACGAATAGCTCAACAAGCTCTCAGAAACCTTAGCAAGCTTACTTCGACTGGTCGGAAGAGTGAGTCACTCTCAACTGCAGAACTGGAAAACGTTAGGTTCCTACGAAACAGGGTTGTGGGTGCACCGCCAACACGCATCAGGAGCACGAGTTTGAACACTTGGTATATATTCTCAGATGGAGCATGTGAAGGTGAATCTGAGAAACTGGGATCCCTAGGATCTGTATTGGTGAGTCCATGTGGCATACCGATGGAGTTCATTTCTGAACGAGTGCCTGAAGGATGGATGCAGTTTTTATTAGAGGGGTCCCGCCACCCAATTTATGAACTTGAGTTGCTTCCTGTGTGGATCTCACTCATTGAGTGGGAAGGACATTTGGAAAACTCTCAGTGCGTTTTTTACCTCGACAACGAGGCTGCTAGAGGCTCACTGATCAATGGTTCCTCTAGCCAACATCAAGGAGCTTGTCTGATCAAAGCCTTCGTCCTGACAGAAATGAACTGTCAGGTCAAGGTCTGGTTCGCAAGGGTTCCAACGAGCAGTAACATAGCAGATAGCCCGAGTCGCTTGGATACAACTGAAATGGAAGCCAAAAATGTAAAACGCCGCAGGATCAATTGGTCAGCCTTGCTTGAAAGAATGAGGAAAGATGGATCTGAGACTTGGGGTTTCAATAACGGGATCCTGAGTTTCCCCATTTGCAGCTGAAAAAAGAGAGAGAGATCCGTGCGCTGCGTTCATCATTTTTGATTCGGTGAATTTTTGAAATTGTCATTTCGTTGCGGGCGACGGGAATTTCTCTGATGTCGATGCTCTCACGTTTTTGGAACGAAGCGTAACCACGAACGCGCGCGTCTTATATACGCTGTGCGTCTCTCTTTCAGGTTTTTTAGGTTTAGGTACGCGATCTAGACCCAAGCGGAAACCTGGCACAATTGATAGTAAGTCTAACTGCCGCTTTTCAAGGAAGGAAATAAGGGGCCACTCATTGCAAAGCAATGATGTTCCCTTTATTTTCACCAAAGAAAAAATTTTGTCCTTGGGACAAAATTAGGCAGTTTCCGTGCCAGTAACCTGGAAGTTATGATATCTAAACCTGAATCCAAACATTAAACAGAATGTTTTGACTTGTCTGTTCTGTTTGTCCAAAGGAAATTGAATCTTCTATGAGGCTTGTCCGGCATGAAGGTCATTCCTTTTCTCTGTGAGTGTTTTGAGATGTTTTTGAAACAACTTAAACTCAAAACATTTTTCAAGAATTTTCAAAGAGTGGATCATATATGTATGACCGCGCTCGCCTCAAGAAGGGTGGGAGGAGTGGGATTTAGATCTTGCGTTTTTGAATGTGAGATGTACCCACCCAAACTGCGTTTTCCCGCCCTCTTTTTCTATCTTTGGGCAGATTACTTTTCACAGCTCGAGCTGTGCTTAAGTAAAGCCTAACCCTACCGTTTTTCAATAACGGGATCCTGAGTTTCCCCATTTGCAGCTGAAAAAAGAGAGAGAGATCCGTGCGCTGCGTTCATCATTTTTGATTCGGTGAATTTTTTGAAATTGTCATTTCGTTGCGGGCGACGGGAATTTCTCTGATGTCGATGCTCTCACGTTTTTGGAACGAAGCGTAACCACGAACGCGCGCGTCTTATATACGCTGTGCGTCTCTCTTTCAGGTTTTTTTTTTTGGTTTAGGTACGCGATCTAGACCCAAGCGGAAACCTGGCACAATTGATAGTAAGTCTAACTGCCGCTTTTCAAGGAAGGAAATAAGAGGATCCACCCGTTGCTAGTCTGCCAACTGCACATAGTCGCGTGAGGGTCGCAGTAGTAAGGCTACTGTTATCATAGCGCGTGATTTCTTCAAGGGGTAACCTGTTAATGGGATGGATAAGGGGATATAGGAATTTTGGGGATCTATGAGCTTCAAGTTTGGAAACCGAGTCTAGCATGCAGCAGGCTCTAACAAAGTTCTCAAATTCAGGTTCTAAAGTCAAATCTTATCAATCTCAATTTCAAACCAAATCTCAAACTCCAATGTTTTAGCTCCACAGGTCAGGTAACCGCACATTCATTGAAGTCGTCCTTTAAACTTTAAAAACTTGTTTTTGATTCTTGGTTGACAAACATATCACCGTATTCTTTTTGTTCAGTTCGAGTTTGATGCACCAGTTTCATCAAAACACGCTTATATCCTTGGGATGAGCTGCATTTGCAAACACTTTTTGCCACCATTTCAGCAAATCCACTCAGCGCCGTAGGTGGTATGGGAAAGACTAAAGCCGGGTGATGTGGAAAGCTTCTTTCAGTCAGTGCGGGAAAGCCGTTGTCCCGCCCCAAAACTATCTGACTGAGTTGAAGGGAAATGCCCAGCCATGAAAGAAAGTGAGCTGTCGCCCTATTTTTCTTGGATTTTTGGTGTTCATAGTTTCTGTTTTTGCCAGTCGGAGTCAGGGAGTGTGATTGATGACTCTATTCTGGTATGACCTGTAGCACTTATGACGCGATTTCCCTGGGCACCGCTGGACCACTTTGAAGACTTTGTAGATAGTATCAGAAAAGTGCAAATATACATACATATATATATATATGCATATGTATTATATATATACAATATTAATATAGTATATTGTATAATTATGTATATATATAATTGTCATATATTATATCTTATGTATGTATCTTAATGTTCTAGTGCGTTTTACCTATGTATACTAATCTTGTTTCCAAAGCGTTCAGCAGTTCAGCAAGGTGTTTTCCAGAAGTTCGGTCTGTGTTGGCGGCTAATGGCCGCACAAGTTGTTAGCTTCTTACCTCTTACTCCTCGAGAATCGACAGCAGCCCCGCTCTGCGCAAGAGACAGACAGATCTGCATAGCAGAATGACAAGGATCGAAAAAAAGGCACTTCGTGATTCGTGATCTCTGTGGGGAGTTTTTTGCATTACACCCACACACATAGGGGAAGGAATCACAAGGTTTAAATGATTGAAAATTGATTTCGTTTTAGTGTAGTAAGGAGGGTGCCATACACAAAACTCCTCTAAGCCTTCAGCTGATGCACGCTAATTTCCTTTTGGATGGTTCGCAAAACCAAACCATGTACTGGTTCTGGTCCTTTTGATAGGCAACCATTTTTGGGCATTTGTATGTGTGATCCATCAAATTTCACACAGTTGCAACTTGAATTGCAAAGCGATCAGCGTCTCTATGATATAAGATAGCTGTGGGTTATTGGTTTCATGTGTATGGGACAAGTAACCAACCTAGATTGGCCGATTTTATCCCACAAATATTGTGCACAATGCTGTGCAACCAAGATGCGTTAAATTTGAGTGACTTTTCCACATACTGCTTAAAATAACGTTTTTTTATTGGCTATAAGTTGCAACCTATCCACCCGTAAGGGACCCCTGCCCCGAAAGGGCTCGTTGACATTAGTAGTTTGCTGAGACAATTTTTTTTTGGATGCACAGTGCAATTCGAGATGATGTAATTTATTGCATTCACTGCACGTGGCACTGTCTATGACGAGGTTTTTGGAGTTCACTGCAACTGGAACGGGATTAGGCTGGCAATCTGATTGAATTCAACAGTACAACATACGTATTTTTGATGCGATGGTCTGGACAATTCACCTTTGTGGTCATCTTTCCGGACAAGCTTATACCTATTTGCATGGTCAATGCAATGTTGACGGATGTCTTGGCAAGAGGGGGTATGAAAGTACACCGGTTTGTGCCAAGCCATCGTACTGGATGCGTCGGGATGGTAGTGAGTTCATCCACGAATTCACTTGGAAATGGACGGCCCTCATTGAATAGATTTGTTTTGGACAAGTGTCATCTACGGATGAACTATGATATGTGGTTTTCAACGTTTTCTGGAAGCTTGCATTCTGCATGAGGTTTTCGCCGAGTATCAACAACGGTTGAGGATGTTTTTGTGCAAAACAACGTTTGCTGAAAACTGGTTTTTGGAGAGTTGCGAAATTTGATGTGGAGATGATGAAGATGGTTTTGCCATTTGCATGGCAATTTGGAATGTCGTTTATTGTCTTCGCATGTGCATGCTCGACAACAAACTCCAAACCTTTTTCAACCTGGTTTTATTTCAACAACTTTGTGGACGAGAACTTTGTGGAGATGGTTTTGTGTTTTTCACTGCATGCTGCATGTGAGCAACTGGAAACTGCGTTTTTGAGTGGTGCATGATGTTTTTCCAACAACGTTTGCACGGCCGACTTTTTCATTTGAGACTGGGATGATTTTTCTGCTGAAATTTGATGCTCCAGCACGGTGCACGTCAACAAATAAGAGAGAAAGACAACAGCACGGTACAGCGGCTGACAGATAGCCGGACAGCTTACTTTGGTTGTTTCGTGTGCTGAGAAAAAGGTGAGATTGAGCGAGGTCAAGTCACTTAATTTGAGTTTGGTTTGCTTGCGTGTTTTTGCAAGCTTTATCGGCATCGCCGGTGCTGCACGGACCCCAAGCGTAGGTCGACGCGCGCACGCGGCTAGTGGTTGTAAGCCTGAATTTTCGCAGAATGCCTGCTGTATGCCACGTTTTGGTTTCGTCCAATTCTCTCCGAGCTAATTGGAGCAGCCAAAGAGAGAGTCACCAACCAGCCCCATTCTCGGCACCACAACGGTGTCGACCTAGTCAGCGGAGTCTCGGCCCTACTGGCGTGGTTTCCGGCAAGCTGGGCTAGCAAGATTGCAGCGTGCTTTATGTTTTTTTTCCGTCCAACCCCTTCATGGCTTCCGCCAGGTCGTTCAGATTGCAGCGTGCTTTATGGGGGAAGAAGGAGGTGCCATACAAGTCCCGCAAGAGGTTTCCTTTGCTTGTCCCCATAGAGTTTTTGAAGGGCTGCAGAGGGACGCGGCTGACCAAGTACTGCAGGCAGTCAGTTCACCGACAAAAACGCCCCTGGACTGAGTCTGGCTCTAGACGAAGAATTCCAAACAGCCAATTGCTTTACGGAACTCACACGCGGGTACACAATGGGTGCAGTGGAACCCTACATCATGATGGGCCTGCAACCCACTGGACCTACGAGAGTCAACTTGGAAGTAATTGTTCCACCCCCCAAAGGACTTACTCCTGCAATGTGGAAGCAGACAGCCACTCTGTGTCCACTTGAGTGGCCGTCCAACTATAGCCTCCTCAGGTTGTGGCACACGACCAAAAGTTTCCACCAGTATGCTGCACAACTCGAGCAGCAAATACAGCATCGCCATATGTTTACTCATTGGGAAGTCAACCGCGCGAAGTTAGCGAGTAGAGTGCTCTTCCAACGACCAGCCCACTATTTGCCAGAAACGATCCTGAGGCAACATGTGCAAGAGCGGGTCTATGGAAATATACACTCCCGTGCATACAGTGGGCATGTGCTACGTTTCCTGCATGTAACTGGCATGGTGGCTATGATTTGATGTTTTTGACAATACGGTTGGACAGAACTCTGGAAATGATGCAGAACGATGTGAAGACATCTGAATTTGGATACAGAAGCATGGAGATTTGGTTATTTTTGGATGATGATGTTTGACATCAACTTTTTGGAGAAGAACTTCGTTTTCTGTGAAATTCATTTGCACTTGATGCAATCTGGACAGCAAATGAATTTGGAATGAGTTTTTGGTGCGAACGTTTTGAGGTGAAGTTTGACGTCGTTTTTCAACTCCATGTGCATGACGTTTTTCAACAATCTCAACAGAATGTTTTCTCAACTGGACTGCATTTTTGTTTCTGGAAGTTGCCAAATGTTTTTGCCAACGTTTTTGATGTTTTTGGAATTTGACGAGAAGATGCGGATGAACAAAGATGTTTGTGGAACAACATAGTGAATTCGAACAGATCGAATTCACCGCGTTTGAGTGAGAAGAAGTTTATGGAGACCGTTTTATTCTGAAGTTGTTTTTGCATCCCGCCGCTGCCTTTTTACAACAGAGCAGACCAGCCAGAACAAGAGAAGTCAAACATGCATGCTGCATGTGCAAGACATAGCTGGATAGACAGCTCGCTTTTCGTGTTTTCCTGTGTGGAAAAGGGAATTGAGTTTTGCAGTGACAGCCGTCGTGTTTTGGGTTTTAACTTGTTAAACGCTCGACGCGGAGTTAAGCCGACCCCTTGCGACGTTAGGAGCGCGACTAGTGGTTGTAATTAGGTCCTGTTGGATTTTCGCATGGTAGCGGAGCGGTTGTGCTCCACGCGTAGTGTAAGTAGACGCGATGATGCCAGGAAGTAACCAGGGACAAGGACCTAATGGCCAAGGTAGTGCGCTAGGAATGAACTCACTGCATGTAGGACCAGTAGGGTCACCAACGATGAATAGAATGGAAGGAGGAGGTGAGCAAGGCGTAGAAAGAAACACAGGTGCTGCAGGTAATTCGCCCACAGGTACTGCGATGCAAGGCAACACGCAAGCAGCAGTAGGAACGGGGACAGCAGCGACACAAGCGGCTCCGGGCTTAGTTGGTCAAGCTGGAAGCTTAGTTGGCTCTGGACAGATGCTCCCTCCTGCAATGAATGTTTTTGGGTCATACGGACCGATGCGTGGTAGTTTGATGGATCCACGGAACTATAGTCAGAATCAGGGTTTTCTTGGATGTCAAGGTCATGGATGTAGTGGATGTAATGCATGTCAAGGGTATCCAGGTCTGGGAGTGCATGGACAAGGTCTGTTGGGACAAGGTCAGTTCGGACAAGGTCAAGGAGGACAAGGTCTGACAGGACAAGGTCAGGTAGGACAAGGTCTGCACGGACAAGGGATGCCAGGACAAGGTTGCATGGGAACTGCAGGTCAAAGTGCCCAAGCTAGCACAGGTAGAAGTCAGGAACCAGGACAGGGGAGTGCATGTTATGGAATGCCATGGATGTCAGGTCATTGCGGTGGTGCCCCAGGTCAAGGAGGACAAGGTCAGGTAGGACAAGGTCAAACTGGAGGCATGTGCATGGGACCGGACATTGGCGGAGTAACACCCCAGAATCAAAGGTTGCAAGATGTGCTGAGGCTGATGGGAGGTTTGGAACCGATGCAGTTAATGCAAGTCAGGCAGGTGATAGGTGAACAGGTTGGCCAGGCTAGAGGTGTACCTGAGATGTTTGGACAAAGGGCCACAAATGGGTTTCCTCAGAGTATGGATCCAATGCACGTACCAGGAACATCCGGGGAATACGTAGGTGACGTATTTGCTAAAAGTGAGAAATGGTTGGGAACGCCCCCAACTCCGGATTGTGCAAAGTGGACCAGTAGAGAGGCAGAAATCCTAGGGTGGCAAGCTTACATCTATGATTTAACAGCCTGGGCGATGCAAGCCAGCCTTGAGTTCGGAAGTGAAATCGAGCATGCCTGTAGATGGCCAGATCCGTTGCACTGGAATCAATTAGCTGTGCCGCAACGTGCAAGAAGCAGAAGGTTGCTTGCTATTTTGAGAAGTGCATTTGGAAATCACCCGAGAACTTTGACGTTGATCAATGCATTCAGTGAAGGAATCAACTTGTGCAATGCGGATGTTGGTGTGAATGCAGAGTTGCAAGCTTCGAATGGCTTTGAGCTGGTGAGACAGCTGACCCTGGAGTACAGCATCAGGACGAGGAGTGAGGCACTTAGTTTCAGAACGGCACTGGCAGGGAAGTCTTTTGCACTGCATGGGAATGAAACAAGTGCAAGTACGATTGTAACGGACACAATCAGAAAGATAGACTTTGAAATGGCCAGGTATTCTAAGTTGCTGGGAACACTGTCAAGTAGAATTGATGCCACAGGGTTGCATGTAGCCGAAGCTGACTTGGTAGCTGTTTTGCTACGTAGTTTGCCTGAAGCAGTCAGGACGTTTTGTTTGCATCACACTGGAGGTGAGTCGTACCAAGCTTTTAGGGCCACAGCACTGAGATGGGAACAGCAGCAGCGTGCTTTCGCTGAGTTCCACCCCAAGAAAAATCTATACCAGGTCACCCAGGTGGAAGGTTCAGATGAATCCACTGTGCAATATGATATGTCTGCAAGTGACGGTGATGGAAACTGGAATTTAGATGCAGTAGGGGGTGTGCGATGTGGTACCTGTGGAAGTAGGAGACACAGTTCAAATGCATGTGATGTTGATTTGTCAAAACTGAAGTGTTTCAAATGCCAGAAATTTGGCCACATTTCTGCAAATTGCCCAGAGAGAAAGAAAGGAAAAGGAGTAATTAAGGGCAAAGGAAAGCAGAAAGGGAAGAAAGGCAAAGGCAAAGGTAAAGGTTTTGGCAAGAAAGGAAAAATGAACGAAGTAGGATACGATGAAGAATGGGACAGTGCGGACATGTGGTGGCATGACGATGGTTCTTGGTGGGAGGACCAGTCATGGTATGAAACTGCACAGGTCTGGAATGACAGTTGGAATGAATCTTGGGATTGCACGTGGCAAGAAGGACAGGAGAATTGGGACGAATCTTGGAGTTGGCCTGTGACGGATGAGCAGCAACCTAGTGCAAGTGCAGGTGGAACAACCCAAGGTGTCCAATCCTTAGTGCTGAGTCCCTTGATTTCTGAGATGTTTTCAGGTTTTTCGACAAGTTTGACACTTGAAACTGAAATTTCAGACGCTTTTGATGATGTTTGCAGTCATTTTTCAACCGATGAAACTGTTTTTCATGTCTCAATTGCAGGTTTGCAGTGTTTAGAGTCGAATCGACTTTTCTGCACGTGTCAAAACTGCATGACTATTAGTGATGATTTTGGAGCGAACATGGAATGCTGCCAGCTTCGAAACGTGAGACTGAAACTCTTTTTCAACAGGTTGCCACCAGCATGTTTTATTTCTGAACCTGAGTTTTTCTTCGATGGAGGAGAATTCGTTCCTTTTTCTGACAGTGAATCTGCATGTTCAGTTGTCATGGACACCATGTTTGGCGATGAATTTGATGACAGTGACAGTGAAACTGAAACGGAAACTGAGACGTGTCAACTTTGGAATTTAAACTTTGGATGGTTGCATGAAACAACACCACAGGTAGATTCCAATTTGTTGTGTGGCATGTCAGCAGCAGGGAACACCGACCTTTCAGGGACTTTGCATGGAGCTCTACACCGTCCGGTTACCTTTGAGTGTGGTTTGCAAGGTTCAGAGGTGTCAGGTGATGTTGCGGTTTCCGAAGACTTAATTTCTTCAAACTGTCATCGAATTCAGTTACAAACAGTTGACATTTTCAACCTTTTTGAATGTGCAAGATACTGTTTCTCATGAGTTTGAACTGCATAGGTATTCACCTGTTTTGCATCCATTGCTTTCAGAGATCATGATGGGTGATGAGAAAGATCACTGGTGGTTACTAGACTCCGGTGCTGCTGCCACAGTGATGGCCACAGCATCACGTGCATCGTATGGTGCATGGGTTGTGAACTCTCAGAATGACCGCTTCCGGGCGGCCAATGGGAGCAAAGTGAACATAGATGGATCAACTACTGTTTCTGTTTGGGTTGGATTCAAGAAGAAAAATGATAATTTGGGAAGGTTCCCAGTGTACCGGCAGGCAAAACTGAAGTGCTTAGTTGGTGGCATTAGCCACAACATCATTTCAACCAACACTCTCTGTGTGTGCGGATGGGAATTCAATCAGAATCCAGAAGGTGCTGAGGTTACTCACTGTGCGTCAGGTTTGAGACTTGATGGCATTTGCAACTTTGGTGGATGTCCTTGGGTCAAATTAGACCCTGCATGGATGTATGGAGGTTCTGATTCATCTGCACAGCATGTGAAGAATTCATCATGTCAGAGGGTTTGCATGCGGTGCATGGTAATGGGAATTTGAATCCATTGAGCAGAGCTGCAGAAGCTGCGCTTGAAACCCATAGGTTGCAGGGACATGTACCTTATGATCCAAGATGCACAATATGTGCACGAGGCAAATCGACCTTTCAACATCGTCGCCGTCGAGAAGGCGCTCTTGAGACCGAGGTGCAAGCCGATTTTGGTTTTCTAACCACTCGTGGAGAATTGGTTGAGGATGAAGCAGACGGAACTATCAAAGTTTTGGTTTTAACTGAACTATCTACAAACTGTGTGGGCTATGTCGTTGTGGGACAAGAAACAAGATCGGTGAAGAATCGAATTTGCAGATGGCTGGACCACTTCGGCCTTGCATCGTCGACTTCTTCGGTCGTCCTGCATACTGATGCCGGGCGTGCAGTTTCTGAATTAGTTGGAACCAGCTCTGACAAATATACCTTCTTGGTTCGACGTGCACGACCTCAACAACACCAAAGCAATGGAGGAGCTGAACGAGCTGTGAGAAGACTTAAGGAATCCCTTGCGGTGTTGCGTGCTGAGATGAACCAGGGTGGTGCTGATGTCTGTTTTACTGAGCGTGGATTGCAAGATGTTGCAACCTACATTGCGTTGAGCCACAACCATTTTTCCAAAGCTCATGGAACTGACTTTTCTCCATTGGAATACTCCACACAACGGAAGTTGTCTCGACCTTCCTTTGCAATGTTTGGTCAAACTGTCCTTGCCGAATTGCCCAGCAGCATGAGAGCCCAATCACCGAATGAGACCAGAAGTATTGAAGCTGCATTTGTGCATTCAGGTTTGGATACTGGACCAATTGTGCAAGGTGCTGTCAGAATTGATGGTGAATTAGTTCTGAAGCGCTTTGTTGCAAGGAATGTCAAGCCAATCACACCAATAGTGTGGAACCAAGTTATTGGTGATCAGTTGTTTTCTGAGATTGAGGGTGGACAAGTGCAAGGAGAACCATTGCCAGCACGCGAGGGAATTCGCGTTGAACCGGCTGCTCCAGATGTTGCAAGACCAAGATTGCCTGATGCCAATGTTGAACAGCCTATGCATGACGATGATGTTGTTGAGTACCCAGATGGTGCTCCAGGTGATCTAGTGCGAGAGATGAAGGAACCCGATCCAGGCTTCCGAGCCCCTATGCCAAAGAAGAGACCGGTGGAGTCAGCTCCATCTCAACCGAGAAAGCCAGGTGAGTTGAAGATTGCCCGACAAGACCCAATTCGTGCATCTACTTCTGATGGACCTGCATTGCCTAAAGCCTCTCCGAAAGTGTCACCAAAGTCTCCGTCTCCGTCTCCAGATGTTGCTAGGTCAGATGTGCGTGTTTTTCCAAAGACACCCCGGTGTCCTGCATGTGATTCTAAAATGGATGTACCTGGAATTAGGCATAATGCTGAATGTAAGAGAAAACGTGTTGCATTTGAGGCGAGTGAAACTCCCGTTGAGATGCCAGATGTTGTGCCTAATGTTGCAAGACCGAGACTTGAGGTAAGGCATGAAGATATGGAGGTTGAGACTGAGAATGGCCCAACTCCGGTTGGCGCAGGTTCAAGAGAGGTTGGTCTAAGTATGGACTGAAGGTTCAGGCGTGAAGAGAGAAGCAGAACAGTCTGTGCAAGATCTAGAGGATGAGATGGCTGCTGAACGTGCAGCTGGAACTCAAGAGCCCATGACTCTTGATCTTTTTCACATGGACAATGCATGTCATGCCTTAGGACCTGTTGCATGGTGTTTAGAACAAGGACCAGAGAATGCACGAGCTACGAGTCCTGAGTTGTTTGACGCTGAGCTTAATTCAATTAAGTTTGCACATGGGAAGGATCACCAGTGTGTGAAGGTGAAACTTGGTGGTTCGGAAGTGCTGCTATGGAAACCAGATGAAGTGATTGATGACAGCTCACTCATGCAACTTGACGTGGACTTAGGTTTTGAGGGTATGAAAGAAGAAATTGGTAATTTAGAAAAGTGTGGTGCTGGTAGAGTCATAGGACAGGCTGAGGTTGATGCATTGAAAAAGAAACACCCGCTCATGCGTGTGATTCCAAGTAGATGGGTTTCAGCATACAAAAGTGAATCACGTGTCAGAGTCCGGATAGTTGCAAAGGACTTGAATAAAGGAATTAGTGCACGAAAGCTGGGGATCTCGAGCCCGACACCGGGCATTGAGGGACTGCATTTTGTTCTAACTCTTGCTGCCCAACGTGCTCTTCGACTGAAGGGACTTGATGTTTCCCATGCCTTCATGCATTCACCCCTTCCTCATGGACTTGTGATTGTGCTGAAACTGCCCCTCTCCGTCTCTATGCCTGATGGATCACAAGCCTACTTGTTGCTCTACAAAGCCTTGAATGGTCTTCGAGATGCATCGCTGCACTGGCTGAATTTGCTGAGTGACAGCATCCGTGGTGTTGGATTGACTTCTGACGAGGTCGAACCATGCATTTATCAAGGTGTCGTGAATGGAGAACTTGCACTGCTTGTCGCATATGTGGACGACCTACTCCTTTGTTGCCAATCAGAGAAAGCTGAGAAGATCGTGGAGAAAGCAATTGGCAAAGCCGTGCCCTTGAAGGAGACCGGAATCATCCTTCCTGCACGACATGGAGGTGGACGTTTAATTTTCATTGGCAGGCATGTGCATCGTGGAATTGATGACGACTCTTTGACGATTGGCGTGGATCCAAAGTTTTTGGACACGACCTTTACTGAATTCAACATCACGAAAGGATCTGCATCTGTGCCGGATGTGGCCGGCATTTTGGACAAGGCCATGGGTGACAAGAATCAATTGCAAGAACTCTCTCCCTCTGCATACTCAAGATTTCGCCGAGCACTTGGCAAGCTTCTGTGGATGGCACAGTCTAGGCACGACCTGAAACTGTATCTCAGTCTAATTGGAAGTCAGCAAGCAAAGCCCAACCAAGGCACTGAAGCTGCCATTCGTTCTTTGCTGCGATTTCTGTTTGAAGATGTGGGAACATGTTTGAGGTTACCATCCCCAGAATACGAGAATTTGATGATTGGACCTGCAAGACATTCAATTTTGCATTCATTCTCTGATGCATCGTTTGCTCCATACAGATTCAATGGTAGAAAGGGAATTTCTGGTGGAGTTGTGTTTCTGTGAAGGTGCATTGGTTAGGTCATTGGCTAGGCAACAGCAGTCTGTGTCATTGTCCTCTTGTGAAGCAGAATTGTATGCATTGCAAATGGTTGCCCAAGAATCTGTTGCGTTTAGCAATTTTTGCCATCGTGTTTACACAGGAATTGGTGAAATGAGAGAGAGAGAGAGATGTGCCACAAATCTTGCTGGAGTCAGATAGCTCTTCAGCCTTGCAATTGTTGGTCGGACAGGATATACCCAAACGAAGTAGACATGTGGAAATTCGTATGGCCTGGATGAAAGCTAAAATTAGCTCAAATGAACTTTTGGTTGAACACAGGGCCGGAACGGACAATGTGGCAGATTTGTTTACCAAATGTTTGGGGACCAAAGACTTCCTGAGACACCGCACAAGCTTAGGGTTTGAGACTCCTGAAGTGCCTATGCAAGACCTGCACAGAGTGCGCGATGTCATGCTCATCAACAGTAGGGTTGATCACAAGCAAGATGTTGCGTTTGTGGAAGTTTGTTGTGGAACCAATTCAGCTCTGAGAGAAGCATGCAAAGTTGCACGCATGCCCTATATCGGTATAGTCAAACGAATGGAAACTCCGGACATGTTTCAAAAGGTGAAAGAGTTTGTTGAGGTTCACCAACAGTTAGGCTACCGTTGGGTGCATGTGCACGCTTCTACTCCTTGTAGCTCAGGATCTCCACTCAAGAATTTTTCTGCAACAATCGAATCAGAAGCAGACAGGTCATGGAAAGGTATCATGGAGAACGTCTCTAAGTATTTGTTGCTTGGGAATTCGAGGTCTTTCGAACTGCCCCGAAACAACAACATATGGAAACGCGAAGAGACCAAACGAGTTTTGAAACAATGTGGTTTGCAGTTTGATGCTGAGGTGTTTTTATGTCAAACCGGTATGCAAGCACCGAATGGACTGCCTATCGGTAAAGTGCTTATCTTTTGTAGTGCGTCAGCTGGTTTTTGCAATTTGCTCACAAGGCGTTTTGGTTGGTGCGAGTGTGAAAGGCATGCAGGGATGTATGATGTCAACTGGACAGCAACCGGTGTGTACAACAAAGAACTGGCAAAGGCCATTTTGGCCGCAGTTCGTGCTGGAAGAAAGGACCCCTGAGCATGTTCGTTTTTTTTGCATGTCGCATGGAACAACCGAAACCAAACAAACGTTTTTTTCCTTGTTTTTGACCTGCATGTTGCATGATTTTCTTGAAGAAATGTGCGTGGCAGGTGGAACTGTTTTGGTTTTGTTTTGCACGTCTCCGGACGTCGCCAGTTTAAAAGGGGGACGCGTGATGTGTGAAGGAAAGTTTTTTGGCATGTGAGAACCAAGTTTGGCTTCACTTGTGATACCTCTTTATTGCGTTGCGTTAAAAGCGTAGATGTACGCGTCTCCTCTCTTGACCCTTGCCCTGCGCTTCCTCGCGTGCGTGCCTGTCACGCTGCTTTTGGGTTGATGCTTGGGTTCAAACTGAAGTTGTTTGTGCAAACCCAAAACTGTTTTGCAAACCTGTGCTGTGTCAACTGTTCTACAAAGGTAGAGGTATTCAGGTTGTTCTGGCACACTGTTTGCACTGTTTTTAATTTCAAAGATGTTTGAATTAACATGTCGGTGTCTCACGTCGGAAATCAAATTGTCACAATGGTGGCCATTTTGTTTTAAGGGTGGGTGGGTGGGTCCGTCCTTCCCCACGCGCGATGGTTTTACAGCCATGCCACTACGAGGACGTAGTGCTGTTGCACGTGGACAGATTGCTGTGAAGCAGCATATCCTATTAGGTGCTAAGCCGCACCCTACAACTTCGTTTTGGTGCTGCATTTCAGTTTTGCCTGCATTTTTCACCGGAGTTGTTGCAACATTTTGTTGGCTGTTGTGGGGTGCTTGACAGTTTGCATTCGTATAGTTTGTCAGTGGGGAATTTGGACGAATGGATTCTAATCGCATAAACGCCATTGCTTTTTCCATGGGTGTGAAAAGATCCAAGATAGTTTTACCTTGGGAACAAGCACCATTGAAAGACATCTTTGGCTACAGAACACCACTGATTCCTCCTGCTCAGTGGGTGCCGGAGCCTGGCAATGCGGCTGGATCAACAGATATGGAAAAGATAGTGTCCAAAGGGCATTTGCTGGGAAAAAAATCCTGGACCACGAAGACTACGATAATTCCTTGGCCGGTTTTTGAAGAAGCACGGCTGTCCAAAGTTTTGGAGTTGTGGCGAGTTGTCATCCTGGACAGCTACCAGCATATTGCATTGGGTCGACAGATTCATGACCTCATGACAGGTGATGGACAGAATGAGGAGGCCTTGAAGGAGGTCATCAAGGATGCTCTGTGTGGTAAATCCATTGCAACTCTCAAGTCGAGGGTAGCGTCGATCACAACTTTTGGGCGTTGGAAGAAGTCGATATCACTGCTTGAAGAGGTTGCAATTTTTCCCATTTCAGAGGAGCTGGCTTACAGATATATTTGTGAGCTCAGGAGAGAAGGTGCACCCAGATCGAGGGCTACGAGGTTCCTAGAGTCAGTTGGCTTCTGCAAAGGAATGTTGGGAGCTGAGGTGAGTGACGTCCTTGCATCAGCCAGGGTGCGAGGGGCATGCATCAGCAGACTGGGAGCCCTGGATCCCAGAAAGAAGGATCCCTTGACAGTTGAGCAAGTGGCCCACTTGGAGCTATTGGCAGCGACGAGACAAGACCACGTGGGGATTTTTGCTGGGCACATGTGCTTTCTGATTTTTGGACGTTTACGTTGGTCGGATGGACAGTACTGCAAAGAGGAGCCTTGGTTTGACGAAGGGGCCGAGTTCTCGTACCTTGAGGCGCGCCTGTACCACCACAAGACTGCGGGTCGGGCCAAAGTTGCAAAGCGTCTCTTGCCAGTGGCTTGTCCTGTGCCTGGAGTCTCTAGGTTGCCTTGGGCTGTTAACTGGTTGTATCACCGTGAGTTGCAAGGGTTGTGTGCCGGAGTGGGGAAGCCTACGATGCCAGCACCAACCAGCTGTGGAGGTTGGTCAACACTTCCTCTGAGCTCTTCTGACGCAGCCATGTGGTTGCGAGAGGTTTTGAACGAGCAAGGGCTGGTGGGGGCTTCTCAATCGATTGGGACGCACTCTGCAAAGGCCACTGCACTGTCTTGGATGTGCAAGGCCCATGCGCCTGGAGATATACAGAGGTTAGCGGGCTATCACGTTGACCCTTCAACCAAGAGTGCTCTTGAATACAGTCGTGACAGTCAGGCGCCAGTTTTGCACTTCATGGAGGGAATGATCCTTGCAATTTTTGCAAAGCTTTTCATGCCAGATTTTACGCGTGCTGGCCGATGGGTAGGCTGCAGATCCTTGGAGCAGGCCCTTGAGATCCTTTCCAGGAGGAGCAGTGAAGAGCCCATTGAAAAGGAGTGGGACAACCTGGAAGAGGATGAAGAGGAGCAGCCGAGCTTGTTTGGGTCTTTGGGGCGGCAGGAGAACTTGGAGTCCGAAGCCTTTTTGCCCGCGGGCCAAGATGCTGAGCAGCTTGAGGAATCAGATGATGAGAGAGCTGCGTTCGAACTGCAGTCGTCGGCATCGGAAGAGCACAGTGGCGATGATCATGAAGAAGATGATCAGCAGCTAGAAATAGCTGGGAAAGCAATTTCTGGATTAGTTTCAAGTGCAGGAGCTCATGACGCCAGAGTTTTTCGACACAGGGTCAGTGGCATCTATCACCTCATGGCTGGTGAATCGAATGTCCCTGACGTGGATGGAGACATGTCCAGCACTAAGTGTGGAAAACTGATTACTCACAACTTTGAAGAGCTTGAATCATGTGAGTCTTTCCTGCCTACAAAGTGCAAGAGATGTTTTACGTTTTGAGCTTGAGCTTGAACTTGCTTTCAGTGCGGTATGTCTGCACCTCAGACTGCGATGGAATTTTATCAGTTTGCATTCGCAGAAACATGTCCAATGTTGGGTGTCATGTTAACAGTCATGTCACATGTTTGCTGAAAGCAGTGCAGCGTAGTGAACCGATCTAAAGGGATCGATGGATGGCTGGGCACTCAACTTATTTTCTGTGAAGGTCATTTTCAACTCAGTTTCGAGCTTATGCAATCTCAAATCGTTTCTGTCATGTTTCCTTTGAAATTCATGTTGCAAGTCACTCCAATATGATGCAACAGAGCAAATGAGTGAGCCTGGTCCAGAGGGATGGCATACGGCTGTGCATCCAGACCTTTTATCCATTGGGGTTGTCTGCAACTCAGTTGTGTGTTTATGAGAATTTCAATCATCTGTTTTCAAATTTTGCTTGCACTTCATGGGACATGCTTTAAGTTGTGTTAGGGTCTATTGCCAGTCATGCAAACCGTTTTGTGTGGACGGTACAGTGCGAAGAGAGCAGAGTCCAAAGGGACTCATGATGGCGCGGCACCTAACCAATTCCAATTACAGTGCATGTCAACTCAGTCATGAAGTGTTTTCAATTGTCGTTTTCCTGTCGTTGCTTTCATGGCAGTTCATACAGTGAGTGCGTGGTGCGATGGGTGCCAACAATTGAAGTCCTCTACAACGGAACGGTGGTCACACAGGTGCCTGGAGCTGAAAACAAAGAGGGTTGCAGCTTTTCATTGGTATGTGAGGCATGAACTTGAGAGCGAGCAAGAAACTTGTGAACATGTTCTTTCGAATTCGTGGCAATCAATGTGACAGTGTGGATGTTCATGCACGAAGGCACTGATGATGTTGTTTTATTTCATGGAGAGTCGGCTCAAAGGAAGCAGACCAAGGATCTGAAAAGTCAGGGCCTGGGAACAGCGGTGAGGAGTCATGAAAACATGCTTGAGCATTGATGCCAACTATCAACGTTTTTTTTTCATCATGTCATGTCAGTGCAAACGTTGACACTTCAATTTTTGCAGTTTTAACCAGAGGGTGCGATTTGTAGAAAGCTACCATGGTGGACAGCACAGCTTTGTTCAAGTCGCGCTGTCTTGCCACAGGGCTGACAGATGCCTCGTACAATGCACTGACTGACAAGGGATGGGGCACCTTAGGAACGTTTGCCTTCTGTGCTTCAAACTCTCCTGCAACTGTGACAGATGCGGTTTTTGCAGAGAAAGTGGTGCAGCCCATTTTGGGCGACAGGGACCATGCAGATGCTCCTAAACTTAGGAGGCTACATTTCGAGGCCTACACAACGGTGTCGGCTGAGCTCAAGAGGCGCGTGGAGTCTTCAGAACAAGATGCTCCTAGGAAGTGGCCTCCTCAGGAAATCTCAGAACGTTTGGAAGCATTGCAAAAGAAGGTGAACCCATTGAAGCTTCAGAACGCATTGGAGCCATCACATTCCTTGATCAACCATGTTGCTCAATTTGTGGAAGAGGGCCGTCTGCGCTACCTGGAGTGGAGCAGGTGCACGACCCGAAATCAGGAGGTCAACAACTTGAAAGAGGACCAGTTTCTCAAAGTTTGGAAGCCTGATGCCAGCGGTGTCATAAAGGCAGTTGACAAGACCTCAGACATCAGGGCAGCGATTTCGACTGAATTAGAAGTTCACAATGCATTGAGACGCAGAGGAGTGGCCTACGATGTGGCACAGGCCATGTCCTTTGAGAAACACGAGGAATTGATCAACCTGTTTTTCAATGAAATGCAAAGAGAGCCTCTTGAAGGGTTTCAGCGAGTGACGCTGGAACAAGTTGCAGCTGCTGACAGAGAAGTTCATGTGAGGCTGGCTGAAAAGACCCGTGCAGGGTTGGTAAGGGATGCTGCAGGTAATTTACCGTTGGATGGGCCTTTGGACGAAGTCATGCAGTCGTCAGAGGTGCGATGGTTGCTTATGCCCATGCCAAGGAAGGCGCCTGCAAAGATACCGGAACAACCAAAGCGCCCTGCAGAGTCAGATACCAAGCCGGCTCCCAAAGGTCAGCCGAAGAAAACCCCCAAGAGGCCAGGGCAAAATCAGGGGCCGCGAAAGCAGCGAAAGGGGCCTATGTCTGCAGCGCTGCGCGGTGGGGTGCCAGTGAACGCAGAGGGTCGGCCAATATGCTTTGGTTACAACTTGGGCACCTGCAAGAGTGATTCGGATTGCCCAAGGGGGCTCCACATATGTTGCCATCCCAAGTGCTTCCAGAAGCACACCTTTGTCAGCAAGCACACGGCAGCTTGACTAGGGACCAGTGGCAGCGAGGTTTTTGCAGAATTGCAATCATCTGCAGAGTCATTGACTGATGTGAACGAAGGTTCATGGATGAGCGATGAAACTGCAATAGATACGTCACAGGGCGTATCTTCTTTTTCTTGTGCGTCAATGGGCGCTGGAGGAATGCCTCACTTGCAGTCGTTGCCACAGGTTGCAACAATGCAGGACCACTTGAGCAAAGGCTCAGATTCTTTGCCATTGTCCGGGCAGGCACAGGCTTCTGTGATGGACGGTGAGCAGCCATATTTTCTTGATATATTTTGTGGGACGGCAGGCGTTACAGCAGCATTGAAGCGTTATGGAGCGGAAGCAATCGGAGTGGATCACGTGATTGACAAGCGACGGATGAAAGGACCGGCTGTGAAGTTAGACCTTTCAAAAAAGTCTGCACAGAAACTGGTCATTGATGAAATTAAAGGTGGACGAGTCAAAGGCGTGATGCTAGCGCCTCCATGCGGGACTTCGTCCAAGGCCAGAAACATACCCTTGCGCAATGCCAACGGAATGTACAAGAGGGGACCGCCACCTTTGAGGTCCATATCATATCCAGAAGGACTTCCAGGTCTCCAAGGGGTAAACCGAACCCGTGTGAGGCAAGCAAACAAACTGTACCAGTTCTGCCGCGAAGTTATGGATGTGTGCAACAGCTTGGGAATCCTATGCATTGTGGAGAACCCGGAGTCCAGCCTTTTCTGGGCCACAAAGTGGATGCAGGATTTGCCTAGTCAGTTCACATGGCATGTTGTGCACGCTTGCATGTACGGGTCGAAGCGCCTCAAAAAGACTGGCTTCATGATTAACTTTGTAGCCCCAAATTTGAAGCGGTTATGCGACGGAGGTCATCAGCATTTACCATGGTCGCATGAAGTTGTAGTTGACCCTGTGAGTCAAAAGAAGCGGCAAATTTTTGATACTGCATCAGAAGCGGAATATCCGCGTCCTCTCTGTGAAGCAATTGCCATTGCATTTACACTGGAACTGCAGACCCGAGGTGTGGCCTGGAACTTGGAACCTACACTGCAGGCACAAGCAGCCCATTTGGCTACTAGCAAGCAACCCAGGGGGGCCAAAGGTCATGCAGTTATTTCCGAGTTCAAACATACAATACAAGTTACAGTGCCTGAAACTACAATTTTACCGGAAGTTGTGGGCGACGATGTTTCCAAACCGTTGGAAGGTTTGCCCATTGGGGCCAAACTTGTACGTTTTCAGCATATTCATGAAAAGGGGAGTCCGGATGCTATGAAAACTGCTGTTTATGGAGTGTTTAGAACGCCCCAAGAGTTCTTGCAGGAGGCTCTACAGATGAGACACCCCTTCAATCTGCCGGTGTCGGGAGATGTTGACAACATTGAAGCAATTTCCAGCGTACTGCAAATGGGAAAGCTTGGAACCATGAAGTTTAGGTTGCAACAGGTGCAGAAGTACCGGAAACTGGCGGCTGACTTGGAAGAGGATGAGAGATTACTGCATTCAAACATGCACCCAGACTTGCAGTCAGTTATGCGGCCAAAGAGGATTCTGCTTTTTCAAAAAATGATGGATGATGCAGGCGTAGTGGACAGCCAGCTGTGTGAAGAGATGAAGTGCGGTTTCCGTTTGATAGGGCAGCTTGAGTCGTCAGGGCAGTTCAGACCCCGCTTCAAGCCTGCTGAGATTTCAGTGGAGGAATTGCGGCGTTCATCGAAATGGGCCAGGCATGCAGTGAATGGCTCTTGCAAAAGGGTTGGAGATAACAAAGAGGTGGCAATGGCCGTCTGGGAAGAAACAATCAACCAACGTGATGCTGGATGGATCAAGGGCCCATTTTCGGCCAAGGAGCTGGATCAGAAGTACCCCCAAGGGTGGATACCATCTAAGCGTTTTGGAGTGGTGCAAGGCTCCAAAGTGCGAGCCGTAGATGACTTCAGTGAGTTTTTGGTGAATGCGGCCTGTGGCACTGGTGAGCAAATTGTTTTACAAGGTTTGGACGATGTTGCAGCGGCGGCAAAATATATGATGAGTGCCCCAGGGAAGGATGGCAATGTTTGGATTCCGTCAGCTGAAGGCCAGCATGTTTGTGCCGGACAGCTTGACTTGACATGGACCCAAAGCGAGTTGGGAAATTTACAAGGGAGGGCACTGGATTTGAAGAGTGCATATAAGCAGCTTGCCAGAAGTCCACAGGACGATTGGTGCTCCATTTTGGCCGTGTGGTCTCCGGAGGAAGGGGCAGTTTGTTTCTTTGAATCAATTGCCCTGCCGTTTGGGGCTGTCAGCGCAGTGAATGCGTTCAATCGCGTGGCAAAGTGCTTGAGGGTTATTCTTTGCCGGTTATTCCTCCTGACCAACACCTCATTCTTTGATGATTACTGTCAGCTGGAATTTGGCCCTTTGTGCGACTCAGCTTGGAAAACAGCGGAGACCGTGCTGGCTTTACTGGGTTGGAGGGTGGCCATGAGCGAGGACAAGAGGTTACCTTTTGGGAAAAGATTCAACATGCTTGGTGCTGTGATTGACCTCAGCCAGTCAATGGATGGGGTGGTGCAGATTTCAAACAAGACGTCCAGAGTGAGCGAGCTCATGGCATCAGTAGAAGCTCTCGAACTTGGAGCTGACTTCACAGAATCTCAGTTGCAATCCCTAAGGGGAAGGCTATTGTACGCTGCTGGAAATACTTTTGGCAGGTGCACTCAAGTGGCAGTGCAGGCGCTTGGAAGGGTGGCAAGGCGAGGAACTGGTACATCCCTTGACGAAGAGATGTTGGCTTGCATAAAGTTTGCAGTACATACACTTGCGAGTGCACTACCTAGGTCTATACATGCCTGGAAGGATGAGTGGCCTGTGGTCATTTTTACTGATGGAGCTTGCGAAGCAGACGGAGCCTTGGTGACCCACGGTGCAGTCTTGTGTGATGTCACCTCGGGGTCTTACCTATTCTTTGGTGACCACGTTCCAAAGAAGTACGTGGAAGATTGGATGGAAAGCGGGAAGAAACAAGTGATTTGCCAGGCTGAACTTTTTCCCATTTGGATTGCAAAGATGACGTGGAGAAGCCTTCTTGAGGGTAGGCAAGTTCTTTGGTTTTGCGACAACGAGGCTGCCCGCTCTGCAGCGGTTAGATCTTATTCTCCCCTGCTTGATAGCATGCAGATTGTGCGTCAGTGCGCATTCGAAGATGTGGCAGCCCAAACAACAAACTGGTATGCCCGAGTTCCGTCAAAGTCCAATCTTGCAGATGCCGCTTCACGACTTGATTTCAGCTGCTATGCATCTTTGGGGTTCACAAAGGTGACACCTCTGTATGCCCACGATATTGTCTAAGTGGGGTGGTTGGCGTGGGGCAAGACCTACGCATATCGAAAGCGATACCTTTCCCCGCTTGGAAAAAAAAGGGTTTTCATTCTGCTGGCAGCTGTAGTTTGAAACAGTTCAGACATGTCGTGTTTTTTGTTTTTGCGTGTTTTCGAACTGCGTACGTTTACGTATATAGTATGTATATGTATATATGTATGTCAGAAAAGTTTGGCATATGTATATATATAAAATTAACGTTGTTAAGTTTGGTTGCGCGTGTCGTGCGAGGGTTGAGGAGTTAACGCAGTGCAATAAGTTTGGCTTCACTTGTGATACCTCTTTATTGCGTTGCGTTAAAAGCGTAGATGTACGCGTCTCCTCTCTTGACCCTTGCCCTGCGCTTCCTCGCGTGCGTGCCTGTCACGCTGCTTTTGGGTTGATGCTTGGGTTCAAACTGAAGTTGTTTGTGCAAACCCAAAACTGTTTTGCAAACCTGTGCTGTGTCAACTGTTCTACAAAGGTAGAGGTATTCAGGTTGTTCTGGCACACTGTTTGCACTGTTTTTAATTTCAAAGATGTTTGAATTAACATGTCGGTGTCTCACGTCGGAAATCAAATTGTCACAATGGTGGCCATTTTGTTTTAAGGGTGGGTGGGTGGGTCCGTCCTTCCCCACGCGCGATGGTTTTACCCCCCCTCCGCACCCCCACCGGCGTGGGGCAAGACCTACGCATATCGAAAGCGATACCTTTCCCCGCTTGGAAAAAAAAGGGTTTTCATTCTGCTGGCAGCTGTAGTTTGAAACAGTTCAGACATGTCGTGTTTTTTGTTTTTGCGTGTTTTCGAACTGCGTACGTTTACGTATATAGTATGTATATGTATATATGTATGTCAGAAAAGTTTGGCATATGTATATATATAAAATTAACGTTGTTAAGTTTGGTTGCGCGTGTCGTGCGAGGGTTGAGGAGTTAACGCAGTGCAATAAAGATGTTTTGCATGTCTTATTTCGAACAAATTTGAAACCAAATGACAGTGATGTGGAACACAGCAGTCATGTGAAGCACAGTTGTTTTCTTTTTGCGAAGCACTGGCGTACGCGAAACACAGTTTTTGATGTGAGAGACAGTTGTTGTCAAAGAACTGCATTGATGTAGAAACACAGTGATTTTTGTTTGCATGTTCAGTCATGTCTGCATGTGTTTATTTGTGCAAGGCACTAATTCCTTTTGGGGTTAAAACAGCGGAATGCCATGGAGCGCCAAACCTAAAAAAAAAATGAATGAGAATCTGAATGTGGAACACAAACCTTGTGCAACCTTAATGTGATATGTTGGGTTCCTTAACCTGAAGGGGAATATAACATGATACACCTTGAATGAAATATCTGGTTTAATGAAAACCTTAATGTTGTCAATGTGTGGCCGTTTTGGTATTAAGGAATGGGAAGGGCAGCGGTGCACATGGGTACTTAGTACAGCTTGTGGCCGCTGGTGGTTTACTCCACCTTTTTCACGGTTGTGCCCTCTCCCATTTGCAGGGGACGCGCGGCCCTGGGTCCCCGCGTGGCGCCCGCGGTGCATGGATTCACTGCTTGCAATTCAATTGGGCTTTACATTTTCTTCTTTTTGACTGGTTGGATATCGTGCTTCATCTGGCTACTGCTTGGAAGTGGGGTGTTGATTGACAGATGAATTCTTCTTTTGACAGTGCGTTTGAGACACATGTTGACTACTGTCGGATGAGAGTGTGGTCATCGATTTACAGGCCCATTTGGGAGACAAATCCAGCTCTGTCACAGGTTCGAGTTATCCGTGGTACAGCTCCTCCTTCAGGTTTGATTCTGGTTGATACTCCAATCTCAGAGGAACACGTGGATGATGCACAGCCAGTTTCAGGTTTGGTGAGATTCAGACAAAAACGCAATGCCACTGACTTAACTTGGGCTCAGCAGTTGAACACTCAGAGGGTTGCAGCAATTACCAAATGGGTCAAGATTATTTTGATTTTCCCTGCCGCTTTCGATTTGGGCCGCAAGTGGGACAAGGATGCGCCTTTGGGGACATCGATTGCTGCTGGTCTGAAACATGTCTTTTCTGGAAAGGCGACTGGAACCCTCCATAACCGTGCAGGGCCAATTTTGAGGTTTATTCAGTGGTGCCATGCTCATGGAGTGATCCCATTTCCTGTCAGGGAACATCACGTGTACGAGTTCATGAAGGCTGTTGGTTTTGAAGCAGCTCCAACCTTCTTGAGGTCCTTCTTGGTGTCCATGACATTTTTGCAATTTTATTTTGGGGTTGACTGGATCAGACGAAGTCACAAGCAGCCAGAGGGTACAGGGTTGTGCCCGTGAGAGTTACCTCACAAAAAGGAAGTTGTGCCAAAGACCTCCGCTGACAGTTGATCAAGTGAAGGCCCTTGAGATCTACGTTGCAGATATGCTGGGACCACCACGTGATGTCTACGCGGCCGGGTGTTTTGTGCTTTGCGTCTTTATGAGAGCCAGGTTCAGTGATATGCTACACATGACTGACATTGTTGCGGATGAAATCAGCGTGGATGGCATGGTTGCTGGTTACATTGAATCCAAGGTCACCCGCAGTAAGAGTGCCTATACAACTGAGCGGAAGACCATGCTGCCCCCAATGGCAGCGCCGTTGATAGGTACTAGTGGGCGAAATTGGTTCAGGTCCTGGCAGAAGGCAAGGTTGCTGTGCGAAAGGGACGGAAATGCCGCTCTTACCACAACCTGCAGCCAACGGATGGTTGAAAACTCCGATGTCAGCTGCAGCAGGTGGCGATTGGCTTCGAAAAATCCTGATGGCCTTGCGGTTTTCCCAGACTGAAGTCCAGAACATTGGAACACACAGTTGCAAGGCCACGTGCTTGAGTTGGATGGCAAAGGCCGGAGTGGACCTGTCTTGCCGTCGGCTCCTTGGGTACCATGTTGACCCAACAACAAAGACTTGCCTTGTTTACAGCAGAGATGCAGTTTCAGGCCCTCTCAGAGAACTGGATCGGGTGCTCAAGATGATCAGGGCGCTCGAGTTTAGCCCAGATAGCACGAGATCTGGGTATTTCCTCAATGTTGCAACGGGTTCAGCGCCAGTGGATCAGGAGTCCCAACATGATACTGAAGATGGCGATGATGCGTCAGATTCCGAAGACTCCGAGGATGAGGAGCCTAGTGAAGAACAACATGCAGCCGCTGAAAAGGCCATTGATGAGGTCGTTGGTGAATGGAGCGAACATTCAACCTTGGAAGGCCTTGGACTTGGCGATGATGCAGCTTTGTTTCAAAACAGGAACACCAGGTATTACCATATTTGTGCCGATGAGAGTGAGATGCATTTCAGGTGTGGAAGAGACATTTCTGCCAGCTACATCAAGGTAGAACGAAGACCGCGTTTCTTCTCTCCGCAGTGCCGCACCTGTTTCAAACCTCAGTGATTTGCCAAAAACAATTTGCGAAGCATGATGAGAGACCTTGTCCAAGTGAAACAAATGGTATTCACTTATTTTTGTTTTGAAGATGTCCTTGTTTGTGAAACAGACGCATACGAAACATCTCGAAACTCACATCGTTATGTGCAAATCCATTTGGGCTTTGCAGTGACATGTTTGATGACTAGATTAGTCACTTTGTGAGTGCACTGATCCACTTGGGATCATGGGTCATGAGACCATGCTGCGGTGCTGTGCCGCTTGTTGCTCCAGGCGACCAATTGGGTTGCAAACATGTTTTTGGTCTGCATCATGCAATGTTATTTGACAAAGTTGAATTTGCATAACGTTTCTTACCTAGCGTGTGAAGTTGTGTAGCAACTCCTGGAAAACATACTTGTGGAATCCAAATTCAACAACTTGAGTTTCTTTTTGTAGCCTCAGATCCAACTCGTGCGATGGCTCTGACAGATAGCGAGCCGAACTTCAGGTCAAGATGCCTTGCACTCGGTATGGCTGAAGATCTGGTGAACAGTCTGACACCAAGTGGAATCAATACGATTGCTAAGTTTGCCTTTTCATCTAGCTATGTGCCGGGTATGTCAGATGAGACTCCTTTCACTTCAGCCATTGAATCTTCAATTGGGAGGACTCCAACAGTAGGTGAGTTAGCGGCTCTTCGACGCCTTTTTCATGAGTGTTATGCCCTCACAGCATCTGAGTTGAAGTCATCGGCAGAGCGTGTCGAAGATGCTCCAGTGCGTAAGTTGGCACAACCTGAGAGAGCTGATAGGTTGGAAAAACAGCAGAAGAAATTGTCAGGCCTCAACATTGCAGGGAAGCTTGAACCCTCGGATAGGCTCGTTGATAGGTGCCAGAACATGTATGATGAAAACCGACTGCACTACATAGAGTTGACCAAGTGCACCAGCAAGGAACAGGAGATTCTGAATGCAACTCAACGCGAAGACAGGCACGTAACAATCGATGGTGCAGGTGTTGTCAAGGTCAAGGACAAGGAGGCCAAAATCGAAGCAGATTTTTCGAATGACATGTTGCTCAGGTTATGCATGATGCGTAGAGGACTTGCCTTGGACCAATGCAACATTTTGGAATATAAACTCCACGACTCATGGATAGAGAAAATACTTGATTGTCGCCTCGAGCAACCTCCAGAAGGCTATCATCGTATCTCCCTGCAACAGGTCATCCAGGCAGACCGTAAGCTGTTCTTGAAACTGGCTGAACTGACCAGAGGAGGAATCCAACTCACTGTTTTGGGACGACCAGTGGACAACTCTTTTGAGAAGGCCATGAATCATCCTGATGTTTTGCACCTGTTACAGCCCATGCCAGCATCGAAAGGACAACCCAGCCAGCCATCTACATCGAGTTCAACGACAGCTGCACCGCAGAGGCCTGGTCCATATAACAGACCCACCAAAGGCAAAGGCAAGTCAGGGAAGATGCAAGGGTCGTTAACCATCAAGATGCCGCAGGGCTTGGAAGGTGGTGTGCCAGGGACAAGAAGTGGCAATGCAATTTGTTTTGACCATAATCTGAACAAGTGCCACTTACCAGTTGAGCGTGGAAGGTGCCGCAAGGGATTACACATTTGTTGCTACAAAGGATGTTTCAAGCAGGATCATACATACCAGTCGTGTCCCGCGAGAAAGGCGAAACCCTGACTTTCGGAACAACAGGTGGACAACGACAGTGTATTGAATTCAGAAGGACCTGGACTTCCTCCCCAAGGAGACCAATAACCAGGACCACAGTTGCACGAGACCAAATGTCAGGCCAAGCCTTTAATTATTGAGTTGTGTGCGGGTACAGCCATGCTTAGTAGATGCTTCCACGAAGTAGGATTTGACATCTTGGCGGTGGATCACTCGCACAACCGTTTCCACCCACTCGCGCATATTTGCAACCTTGATTTGACTGAAGACTCATCATGGGAGTTTCTTGAGTATGTTGTAAGACATTATCCAGTTTGCTTTGTCCACGTTGCCCCACCATGTGGCACGTGCAGCAGGGCCAGGGAAATAAACATTGGGCCGTCAACATCCCAGCCGCGGCCTTTGCGGTCGGAACAATACCCACATGGCATTCCTGGCCTAACTGAAGAGGAAAACAAAAGGGTAGATGCAGCCAACCGCATTTATTCCCGCATGTCGAAGTTTTTAATCCTTTGCAGCCAGCACCAAATCCATTGGTCCATTGAGAATCCTGCCCGTAGTCTCTTGTGGTTGACTGACTGGTTACAGCCGCTGATTGCATTAGGAGCATTTTATAACTTCACAGCCTGCGCATGGGGGTCGACCAGACCAACAAAGAAATCATTTCTAAGCAGCTTGCCGGACATGTGCCGTTTGCAAGCGTCCTGCCCAGGGAACCATGAACATGAACCCTATGGCCGCAAAAGGGATGCCCATGGTAAACTGATTTATGCTACAGCCGAGGAGGCAGCCTATCCTAGAGAGTTGTGCATTCAGATTCGTAGGATTGTTCAAGAGGCCCTCAACCTGTTTCCGGAGCATTTGCAAGCCGACCCCACCAATGTTCGGGTGAATGCAGCCGGATCCATAGCACTTGCACAACAGCCCCGTGGAAAGCGAATGCCACCACTAGTATCCGAGTTTGTAGCGTTTCAAACCTTGGAGACCCATAAGCGACCCCCATTAGACCATAAGATGTGCCTGAGCCAGCCCTGGCACAATATCCCAGCCCATGCTAAGTTGCTGTCTAGTGAATGTATAAGTGGGGATAATAAGGACGACAGCATCCCAACATATAAAATGCGTTTTGGCATTTATAGAAGCCCCAAGCAATGGCTAGATGATGCAATGCAACTCCAGCATCCATTTGACCTGTACCATGCAGTTCCGGACGAGATGCTAAGGGTCATTTTCGAAGTCCTGACATTGGGGCCTGCAGAAATTGCCAGACGTAGGACAGCCACTCTAAACAAGTGGATAGGATGGGCCAAAGAACTAGAAGAAGATGAACAAGCACTGAAGCACAGCATGGAAAAAGGGGTGGAAGCCATCTTACGACCCAAAAGAATTTGCCTTTTGAAAAAGATAGCTTTTGAAATGGGGTGGCCGGATACCTCCCTCTTTGAAGAGATGGTTGAAGGTTTCAACATCGTTGGATTGCAAGAACCCTCTGGGGTATTTAACCTCGAGCCAAGACCTTTTTCCTTTTCACCGGAGTCTCTTGACGATGCAGCCAAGTTCTTGAGACCAGCTCTGCTGGGAAAAACCAGGGCGTCCAATGTGGATGAGGATGCAAAGCGGTTGTGGGAACTGACGTGTGAAGAAGCCACTAACTTGCACTGGCTAGTTGGTCCCATTCCAGCCAATGATGTTTCGCAACGCTTTGATAAGCCATGGATCCCCGTTCGACGATTCGGCGTGTGGCAGAGTTCAGGTGATAAATTAAAGCTTAGGCCTATTGACGATTACGCGGAAAATCGAGTTAATGGGGCTTTCGGTTACTCCGATAAGTTGGATTTGCGCACTCTTGATCAGGTGGTTTGGACAGGGGCAGCTATGTCCCGCGCCTTGTCCAGTGGGCATGTTTGTTTCAAGCTGAAATCAGGTGAGCTACTTGAAGGGCCGCTGCACAGTGCATACACTGACAAACGGTCAGGGCAGCCTTTGATCAGCGTGTTAGACCTGTCCAATGCATACAAACAATTTGCAATCAAGCCAGACTGCCGTAGATACTCAGTAGTGACCTTAAAGAATCCAGACGATGGGTCTGTGCAGTGCTTTGAGGGTAGAGTTCTACCCTTTGGGGCGACCGCCTCGGTAGTGCATTTTAACCGGTGCTCCAGACTTTTGCAACATGTGGGGTACTTGCTCCATATCCCATGGAGCAGTTACTTTGATGATTTTCCAGTTGTTTCCCCAGCTGTCTTGTCAGAGTCGACTATGAAGACTATGACACTGCTGCTGGACCTTCTTGGGTTTGAGTTCGCTAGCCACAAGTTGCAACAGTTTTCAAACCAGGCGACTGTGCTTGGGTTTGAGGTTGACTTCGGGAAAGTCCTGGAGGACAAAGTCTTGGTCGGTAACAAGGTTGGTAGGTTGCAAGAAGTAAGGACCTTGATCAATGAAGTCATCGACAAAGGGTCCTTGACGGCCCGCGAATGTAGTAAACTTCTTGGAAGATTGCAATACGTCGATTCGTTTGTCATGGGCAGGGATGGCCGCCTGGCTATGACCGAACTTAGAAACCACGTCCGTAGTGATTCCAAGTTAGTTGAACTGACTGCAGAAGCCTTGGCGTCTTTGAGACTCATGTTAGACAGACTTGAGCACGGTAAGCCCCGTGAGTTGCCCTGTGCCTTTGAGACCTCTCCTGTCCTTGTCTTTACAGATGGAGCCAGTGAATCAGATGTCAACACGATTGGTGGTCTCTTGTTTGTAGATGGCGTCTTCCGATACTTTGCATGCCATGTTCCCAGCCGTTTGATCGAAGCTTGGAGGACCACTTCCAAGCATGTCATTGCCATGGTTGAGTTGTATGGCGTTGTCGTCGCGAGACATGTCTGGAAGGATCACTTGAGTGGTAGGAAGGCAATAGCATTTGTGGATAATGAGTCGGCAAAAGAGGCCCTTGTGAAGGGGTCGTCCTTAAATGTGCACTTTAGGAACCTTTTGCTGAGAATCGAAAAAGCAGAAAAAGAAAGCAGATCATGGATGTGGATATCTAGAGTGCCTAGTGCTTCCAACCCTGGGGACGGACCTTCAAGGGGTGACGTTACCTTTGTCGAAGCACTTGGAGCTGTGCGCGACCAATGCATGTGCCCACTCTTGGATGTTGCGCTCCAAGACTTGTGACTGAAGCGAAAAGTTGGCGTGCGCCTTGAGTGTTTTGGGGGTGGGCAGATGTGAAAGTTTTGTTTAAGTGGGGATGTGGCGCTTTCACATCTTTGGATTTGGAAATGATGCAATGAGTGTCTCAACTGGAGACCCATTTGGAAACTGAAAACGATTTTTGTGAATGAGATCGTTTGGAAACTTGAATGCCAATTTCTGGGCATCACTTGATGGATTTCGAATGTCTTGCCCCACGTGACAAAAAGGAGAGTGAACGTGATGTCCACTTTGAGATTTCATTTGCATGTGCTGTTTCGTATTGTGATGTCACCTCTTGTGTTTTTATGTTTGGTTTATGTTGCGCGTTATATTCCCCTATATTGGTTTTAGCATGACGTATACATGATATATCGCCTTGCTATGGAGGTTTGCCACCTCGGTTGCTTTAGTAAAGGTTTGGTTTGCCCCAAAAGTTTATTTGTGCAAGGCACTAATTCCTTTTGGGGTTAAAACAGCGGAATGCCATGGAGCGCCAAACCTTTAAAAAAAAAAAATGAATGAGAATCTGAATGTGGAACACAAACCTTGTGCAACCTTAATGTGATATGTTGGGTTCCTTAACCTGAAGGGGAATATAACATGATACACCTTGAATGAAATATCTGGTTTAATGAAAACCTTAATGTTGTCAATGTGTGGCCGTTTTGGTATTAAGGAATGGGAAGGGCAGCGGTGCACATGGGTACTTAGTACAGCTTGTGGCCGCTGGTGGTTTACTCCACCTTTTCACCCGCCCTCCCTCCCCCTTTTTTACCACAATGGCAATTTGCTGACATTTGGTCAGCCTCCATTGTCCATGGACAACATATGTGAGCATTTGGCTCCGGACGATCCCGAACCGTTTGTCCATTTGGGACTTTGGTCACTTGGACCACTTCGTTTTCTTTTTCAGATGCAATCTGATTTGACCGTGATCGCCACAGGAATCTCCATCCTCCTCCAGTACCTCAACCACACCCTGGAACCCAATGATGGTGACACGTGGACCATTTCGGCCACACGCTGCGAGAACGTGGAGGAGATCCTGAAAGGTTGCTGTATCATATTACAATGTTGTGGAAACACAGCCTATTTGAGCAGTGTTTACAGAATGTGGCAGATCACCAGCAACTCGTTATTCCTTTTCGAACAACGTTGGTGGCCAGAACAGAGGGCAGACACACCTTTACATATCGATACTCCACCAGTGGCTCTGAAGTTATCGGCGTTGTTACGCCCGGGATGGCGTGAGCAGGCCAGACTTCTCCGATTGGCAATGGCCTTCCTTGTTATTCTTAGGGACTGGATCCGTGACTTTTTCGACACTGAATTGCATCGCGAGCCATTCAGCATCGTCACCGATGCTGTTCTCCTTTTTCAGACGGCGTGCGACTTATTTGACCTCCACGATGCAATTCCAACTGACAATCCAGCACCACAAGATCCTCCAGACGAGCCACTATCTGGATCGACACCCTCTGCTGGCACCTGACCTTGTGACATATGACATTTTCACCTCTTTTGGTATGGGATGTGGCGCTTTCACATCTTTGGATTTGGAAATGATGCAATGAGTGTCTCAACTGGAGACCCATTTGGAAACTGAAAACGATTTTTGTGAATGAGATCGTTTGGAAACTTGAATGCCAATTCTGGGCATCACTTGATGGATTTCGAATGTCTTGCCCCACGTGACAAAAAGGAGAGTGAACGTGATGTCCACTTTGAGATTTCATTTGCATGTGCTGTTTCGTATTGTGATGTCACCTCTTGTGTTTTTATGTTTGGTTTATGTTGCGCGTTATATTCCCCTATATTGGTTTTAGCATGACGTATACATGATATATCGCCTTGCTATGGAGGTTTGCCACCTCGGTTGCTTTAGTAAAGGTTTGGTTTGCCCCAAAATCAGTTGTTTTTGCATTGGACTGATGTGGACAGGGTTGGACAGAAGTTTGTTTTCGTTTGCAACGTTTTGGATACAGAATGCAAGTCAGAACACTGCCTGGAGAACTAAGGATGTCAGGTTTCAGAATTCACTCACACGCCCAACTCAGCAGTTGCGGACACTTAGGAACCCCTGAAACGGCTAAACTGCTGCACTCGACTCCTGCGTGTGTGTGTGTGTGTGAGGGTTGAAACAGTTCACAATTAGGAATTAGGTTCTGACGTGACGCCATGGCTTCAAAACCACAGCAATGGCATAGTGATGCTTCTGGATGGTACCGACAGAAGGAGAATTCGATGCCTTACAACCCCAGTGACCCAGTCCTGGGAACGGACATGACGCAGGGAGAATGGGACCAATTGCGCGAGCTTATGCGCAAAGCTGAGGCTGGTGGGAAAATGAACGAACTCTTGACCGTCCACAAGAAAGAGGTCAAGAATGCTCCTATGAACCGACCCTACCCACCAGATGATGATGATTGGAAGGACTGCGAAGAGTCGCATGTGCCTCCAAGTCCCTCCAAAGTGCATGCTCCGACAGGCTCGAATTCATCTGCTGCATCGGCTGCACCACCTGGTGCCGTATGGCCGGATGCCTACAGCCAGAATGCATACAAGGTGCCTCCGGCAACACCGCCGCCTACTTTGCAAGCTGGAGGGAATTCAGGGTTCGTCGATGCACGTGAATACCACAAGAAATGGCAAGACAGGCCATATGATCCCAATGACGACCCTTGGATTGAGGATGATGTCAAAGACCCGAAGAATGACAAGCCTGTGATACAACTTTTTGGAAATGTTGTGCAGAAGAATGCGGAGATTGCAGAGGCGAAAGCTGCGGCTGCGGCCATTGCTGAGATTGCCAACCGCTTCTGTGCTGATGCCGATGGTCAGTCTGCAGGATTTCCAAAATTCAATGCACAGGTTCCTCTACCTCCTGCAGCAAAGGCAGATCCACCGATATTGCCTGCATCTGCAATTGGAAGTGAGAAAGCGTTCCAGGAGCAGAAGGGCAAAGGAAAGAGCTACGACAAAGGTGGGAAGCCTGACAATGTCAAAGGTGGCAAGCCGGAATTCGAAAAGGGTGGTAAGCCAGAATTTGCAAAAGGCGGCAAGGAATTTGAGAAGGGTGGCAAAGATGACAAAGGTGGCAAGAATGTGGCAAAGGGAGAATTCAAAGGTGAATCCAAAGGAAAGGAAGGAGACAAAGGGAAGCAGGGTCCCAAAGGACCAACATTGCCTGCTCCCAAAGCTTCTGGTTCGAAGTGTGCACGCATCTCCGAAGAACCTCCGGAGGTTGTGGAAGGCAATTCGAACAAGATGCATGATAATGGCGCTATGACCGATGGCTCCAAAAGACGGCATGAGGCTGTCGAGTCGAATTCGGATGCAGAGAGTGCCAGCAGTGTCCTGGGAAGCTTTTCATTCATCTCCGACACCGGCGACTCCCCGCCACTATTTCCAAAGGTGCAGTCAGGGCTGCCAGCAACCCACAAGTGGGATGCAAACTGGAAGGATGCCACCATCGACTATGAGGAGGTCGATTTCAATGTGCCACAGCCTGCATGGATCAAGGATACATATCACTGGTCATGCACGCTTCTCAAGATGGGCCGTTTTGCCGAAAAGCCCATCACCTACCATGACTTTGTTGTGAGGGTCTTCAATCAAAGCATGGAGGGGTGCCGCTATGCAAAGAAGATGATTGGCCAGTTCCGCAAGAAACTGGCCCCAACGCCAAGGACACAGGGTCCTGATTTCTGTGCCTTCTTGATTCACTGCAGGGTGGACGCATTTCTCAATGCAGGCTATGTCTACCAGCGTGAATTTGCTTGGCGCTGATGGGTGTGAATGCGGACAACATGCAGCTGGATGTGGCTATTTTTTTTTGCATGTGCAATGTGCCTGGAATTTGTTGCGATGAATGATCTCTGCAGAATCTTTGGGCTTCCTTGGTGATGAGCTGGACTGCAGGGAATTCGTTGTGAGGCAATTTCAATGTGGCATTCTTGCACAACCTTTTCGTTTTCTTTCTACATCAATGAGAATGTGGACACGGTCAATGGATATAAACACAGGATTAATTCGAGTACATAGGTATTTTTTTTGCAATACATCTGCAACTGGTGTGAAGATGCGACTTCGTGTGCAAGTCCTCACATGAGGTTGAACAGATGACAGCGATTTGATACATATGGACAGCATGTGTGAGCTTTTGACTTCGACTGAATTTAGCTGGATTTGGATGGATGGGAAACGCAGCAAAAGGGGGTATGGAAATATACACCCCCGTGCATACAGTGGGCATGTGCTACGTTTCCTGCATGTAACTGGCATGGTGGCTATGATTTGATGTTTTTGACAATACGGTTGGACAGAACTCTGGAAATGATGCAGAACGATGTGAAGACATCTGAATTTGGATACAGAAGCATGGAGATTTGGTTATTTTTGGATGATGATGTTTGACATCAACTTTTTGGAGAAGAACTTCGTTTTCTGTGAAATTCATTTGCACTTGATGCAATCTGGACAGCAAATGAATTTGGAATGAGTTTTTGGTGCGAACGTTTTGAGGTGAAGTTTGACGTCGTTTTTCAACTCCATGTGCATGACGTTTTTCAACAATCTCAACAGAATGTTTTCTCAACTGGACTGCATTTTTGTTTCTGGAAGTTGCCAAATGTTTTTGCCAACGTTTTTGATGTTTTTGGAATTTGACGAGAAGATGCGGATGAACAAAGATGTTTGTGGAACAACATAGTGAATTCGAACAGATCGAATTCACCGCGTTTGAGTGAGAAGAAGTTTATGGAGACCGTTTTATTCTGAAGTTGTTTTTGCATCCCGCCGCTGCCTTTTTACAACAGAGCAGACCAGCCAGAACAAGAGAAGTCAAACATGCATGCTGCATGTGCAAGACATAGCTGGATAGACAGCTCGCTTTTCGTGTTTTCCTGTGTGGAAAAGGGAATTAAGTTTTGCAGTGACAGCCGTCGTGTTTTGGGTTTTAACTTGTTAAACGCTCGACGCGGAGTTAAGCCGACCCCTTGCGACGTTAGGAGCGCGACTAGTGGTTGTAATTAGGTCCTGTTGGATTTTCGCAGGGTCTTCCCTGACAGAAAATTACGAAGGAAAGCACCAGATACCGACCTGGTTGCTTTTCAGACCAAATGCAATGAGTTGCGGCTCCTTGCCGCAGAGGTAGAAAGGGGTAACCCTGTCTCCTTTGCGATTGGGAACAGCTGGAATGACACTCTCCGAACAGACAAGCAACACTACCTTGAATATACCACACGGAGTCAGACGTAGCGATTTTCCCCTTCTTCCTCCTCCTCCTCCCACTTTTCGGTTCGTTTGCCTTTGTTGTTTGGCCTCTTCATTTAGGCGCCACATCTTTTTTGCTCCCACTAGCTGCGGTTGTGTGGGGGCCCTTTTGCCTAGGTGGGGTTCTGTTGCTCATGGCCCCCCCTTTTATTTGTGCATGTCCTTTTCTTGTGTGGTCCGACTTGGGTCATGCTCTCTGTGCCGTCCTTTGTCCTTCGTGTGGTTTTTCGATCCCTTTTGGGCTTCGCCCCACTGGGCTCTTGGTGTTTCTGTCTGGTGCTTCTGCCTGTGCGTTCTTTGGTGCTTCTCTGTCTCTGTTGCGCTCCTTTCTGTGTATTGTTGGGCCCCGCTGTTTCTGTTGTGTTTCTTGGCTGTTGTCGGCTCCTCTCCCTGTCTGATGTTGCTTCCCCTCCCCCCGCGGTTGGTCCTGTGTGGCGCCCTGGCCCAGTTTTTTACGCTGGTACCTCCCTCTGGGTATCTGGTTGCAGCTGTGACGGCTTGGTTGCCCTGCTTTACTGCTGGGAGTGTGGTTGTGCTTTGTCGTCCTTCCTTCATTTTGTCTCATGGCAGCAAAGGCTTCTGGCCCTGTGTGGGGTTTGTATTACCCTCTCCACCATGTTGCATGTGTTGTTTGGATGCTCTGTTTGACCACACTGAGGTATTCATCTGGATGATGATCCAGGTCCCCCATTGGTCTCCGCTAAGCTGCACTATTGAATCACTATTGCTATTCTAATGCAGTAGGTTCGGCCTTCTCCGCCCCTGTCCTCCCTTGCCATCCCGGCACCCCCCCTTTTTCTTTGGTTTTGTGTTGTTTGTCCGGTTTGGTTGGCTTTTGCTCTTGTTGTGTTTTTTTCGCGTTGTGTTGGATTCGGTGTGCCCTCCTATGCTTGAGTTACCCTCCCCTGCCCTCATGAGGCGCGGGGCGTCTGGAGCTTAGATTGGATTGTGAGAGTTTGTCGATCTGTTTTGTTTGCTTTGTTGCTGACTAAGGTTTATGATTTGAGAGGCACTGACATAGCAGTCTTCACTAAGGTTACTCAGGACGGAAATTAGTTTCGGCGGCCCCCAGGGCCCGTTTTTTCGCTTTGCCCCTCTTTTTGAATTGATCTACCCTCCTGCGGTGAGGTATTCGTTGATTTGGTTTTGAATTCGTTTGTCTTTTTGGAGTCTTTTCGGGGTGTCCTTTGTCCGGTGGCTCTGCATGGTTGGTCGTGTCTATCCGAGAGGGGCGGTAGGTAGCCGGCCGAAGCCATGGACTAGACTGTGCTGCAGTGAGTCTCACTGGAGCAATCCAGTGGTGCTCCCTGTAGGACAGCCTAGGGCGCCCGCGAGCAGCACAAGACTGCCTACATGGTTCGTCAGTTAGTGGATGGAATGTGGTGATTCTGCAGCCTGCCTATTCTCTGGGTGAATAGCGTTACAGATTTGGATCCACTGCAATCTTCTACTATATGTGCATACTGCAAAGCACTGCAGGTCTTTCAGGGACGATGACACCCTGAAATGTCTTGAACAGTTCTGTGGTTTGCATGCTCAAGAACCTGCACTAATGAGAGTCACGTTGCCGAAGATAGCACTGGTCTGGCGGAGTATACAGTCATGCCAATCTTTCGGCTTCCTTTTGCTGTCCGAGTGTGGAGTCATCGCCTTGTTTGGCTTCATACTATCTGCACAACGACCTTTTTATTGCATATTCCTCATCTTTGCGAGTATTGCCTAGGAGCTTCGCTGGCTGAGATCAATCACTTTGCAGGCTTGCATTCCTCCCCTATGAAACTAGGGGTCTGCACTACATTTGCGATGGCAGTATGGAAGTTTTTCACTGGCCTGCGAAGCTTCCCGTGCGCCATCACCGTCCGCCCCCCCTACTTGGGGGGGTACCTGGCACTGTGACCACGGCTTTCTTGCTCACGGTTGATATATGGTGACGACTCTGTCCATGGAGGCCTTCTGGACAAGCTGAACTGAGAGGACGCTGAGAGAGGCATAGGTTGTAGCTCGTGTTCATGTACAGTTTTGGCACATCTATGTTTGAGTAGACAGGCAAGCTGGCTAGGCTTTCATGTTTGCTTGAACGTCGTGGTCCTTAATTCATTTTTGTCGCATGTTTTTGAGGCTGATGCAGTGGTCAAGCCACTGTGTCCCCTGGCAAATCGATTTTGTGGGTGTTTTGTTTGGGCTCTGGCCCCGTTTTTGTTGTGTCTTGTTTGTTGTTGTTGTTGTTGTTTGTTGTTGTTGTTGTTGTTGTTGTTTGTTTTGCTGTTTCCTCTGGCGAAACGCAAGTCTGGCTGGGGGATTTGCGGGTCGTCGTGGTTTGGTGGTCTTGTGTTTTGTTTGGTTTTTAGACTTCGATTTGCCTGCTCATATGGACCAACTGTGTCCTTGTACAAACGGCTTTTTGACAGCTTATGCTCATGTAAGGACCGAGCCTTAGCGCGATATCGGCCAAACTCGAGGAAAAAAAAAAATCTACTGTCCGAGTGGCAACAGTCTATGTCCAACAAAGCTATACAGAGCTCGCCTGCTTTCGTTCCTTCTTTTAAGCCATGCAGTTTTACCACTATTCGGACGCCGTGGATAAAGGTACGACTTGGTGAGGCGTAGGGTGGAGAGACAATGCGCCTGCTTCATACATGCCATCATATAAATGATATGCGTACTCCAGTGGAACACTAGTTTATCAGGCAGATCAGGCCGTTATGTGGCATGAATGCAAGTTGACACGTGCTAGCAACACAGGCAAATACTGCATACTGCTACCTTGTGGCTCAAGCTGCCCCCTACCCTCGCCCCACTGGTAAGGTGAGGGCTCTCACACCTCTGGCGTAGACTGGTTCAGGGGTGTACCCTCTCCTTACCCCCCCTCCCTCTCTCTGCCCTCCCTCTCTCTCTGCCCTCCTCCCTCCCTTCTGTGCGCCTTTGCCCGTCCCATTGTCTCATTGCTGCCTCCCACTTCTCCCCCGCTGTCGCTCCCTTTTGCTTGTGCTCTTGGTATTCTCACCTTGCTAGCCTTTCCCGCCTGGTGTACCTGGTGCCCTTACTCTGTGCCGCTTTTACCCACCACCTAACAACCGGAGCGGTAGTGGCTTGTGATCATAAGCAGATTTGCCATGACGCAATGGATTGGGGACACTTGGAGACTGAAGGCAGGCCTTCAACCTGATCCTGCGAACAATAACAAGTTGTCGGAGGGTTCGACTACAGAGGGTGACCCAGAGCTCCGGCGTCACGGCTAATAAAGAGTCTTTTGTCCAAGAATATGATGGTATCAAGGTGTATCATCACCAAGGTAGATATCAGCATCTCGGCCCGCAAATCTACTCTTGGGCTTTCTATGAGTATCGCATGGTCATCAACTCGGAATGTTGGAATATCATCATCGATGAGAATATGAAGGAGGTCCCGAGCAGCTTTCCAGGCTCCAGCTCAGTCAAGCTAACGCATGACTTTTGTCATGTTGATTCGGACAATAGTGATGATGTATACCAACTACAGTTTTGTAGAAATGGGAGGCCGCACAATTTGGCCCTTTTACACAACCGAGTCTTTCCAGGAAGACATGGATTTGGGTTAGCCCGCGAAGATTTGCTATCATCTCCAACCATCCGCACAACGAGAAGCTGAACCATTTTTATTCGAACAAGATGCACGAACACCACATCTTAGCCAACAGATCGATCTGCTGGACCGCTTATGTGGTGGAAACAGATGCAGGCAAAAAGAAGGACTGTATCATTGCCCTTAATGACGATACACGGATCTGCTGGGCCTCTCAAGAGACCTTCACCACCGGCTTTGAGAGCAAGTATGGTATGCGGCATATCACACCCAAAGAAGAAATACCTCATGGCAAACGCAAATACTCAGACCCTGCAGGGCAATTCAGTGCGAAGCCATTTGATGCCACAGGAACTTATAGTGCCCGAGATATGCAAGCTCTAACTGCAACCTTTGCCAACCCAGTCCGCACAGCCTTTTTAACAACTGAGCAAGCAAAGGGAGAGGCAGCGGCTGCGCAATGGACATGTGGACAAGTGCCGCCACTCGAACCTATAGTAGAAGGAGTGGACAGAAAGGACTCACAATTAGCCTATGCGCGAACACTGCTAACTGTGTTCCAAGAGGCAGTGAATCAATTGGCAGTTGTTGTAGAGAACCTTGAACAGATCCAGGCGGAAAGAGGAGCTGCGAGCAGCGCGGATCCACTCATGGCTCCTACCCAAGAGCAAACACAGGACAAAAACCAAGCTGCTGAGACAGGCAAACAGCAGCAGGACGCACATCAGTAAGCACCCACAGCCCACAGCACGTCCAAGGCACATGACCATAGCGAAGACTGTAGACATGCAACCTTGCGACGGTGAATGAAAAAGGAGTGCCTGAATGGTTTCATGCCAGTGTTCCATTTCAGTTGCTGTTTTGTTGCAGGCCCCATTGAGTTGGAACTGCTCTAGCTATCTCTTTCTCTAACCTGCCTCCTATTAAGTAGATGCTAGGCAGACTCCCTCCACTTCATGCCCCCCACAACTTCCCCAGTCCCTGAGATCATAGATTGCGTGTGCATCTTGGCTCAAACCACTGGTCTCAACATTCTAGAACAGTCTAGAGTATCTTTTTATAAGCGTGAAGGCTTTCCTGCTGCAGACTGGTCAGGATCACCTCCGCTTCCCGACCACTAACTAATTACTTGGCAGTCTTACTTGGTAAGTTTGACTGCGTCTCCTGGTGCGCCATGGTATCAATGGGAAAGAAGAGCTGGCCATTCAGGTGGCGGGTAATGCTCCTGTCGGATGGGATATTATGAAGCAGTTAGCCTGGAGGCTTGACTTAGAGTCACCTTTTCAGATTATCCTCTATTTGAACAGTACAGCTGCGATCCTATCCCCAGTGCGAGCCATTAGTTCTCATATGACATCCATGGACTTGGAAATTTGCTATCTTGTACAAAACCTACAGGTCCCAACAGCCGAGCACTATCAATCGTTAGTGACAGCACTATATGAAAAGGACGTCGTCGAACTGTGCCACCTCTTAGGCCAAGGCCTCGATCTCACATGGCTAACTCCAGATGGCGGGCATACCAGCACCTTGCTCGCACTTGCAATCTTTCGAGATAATGACACTGATGCATATGCGTACCAGGCTTCCAGAGATTTGCGGTTCCCCCGGCCTGGGGTCAGCCTGACGCACCTACTCATACAAGCTCTAGCTGACCCCAACATCCTCCCGCCGAAGCAACAGCCGACAACTATGCTGGAACTGGCAGTAGAACTTGGAAGCTCGCGCCTTGTTCAGTTGCTCCTTGAGGCAGGAGCAACTGTGAACCCGGAAGTGAGTGTGGTGCCGCCCTTAATGATTGCTGCCCTGCATCGGCATCGAGGAAATGCCCAATTGCTGCGCCCGAGCAGACCCGTGGCAAGCTGTGCCTATAGTTTCTCTGTGTGACCACCCCTGGTATTGGTTCGGATTCCTGTCACGACGTGAATCGGTCAACGTCGTGCAAATATCCGTTGCTCAGGGCCCAGTGGATACAGTGGCTGATCTACTCCCCCAGAGCCAAGATACTATGAGTCAGAAAAGAGCAGAAGGTTCCTCGCAATCAAGGCCCGACTGTACTGCCATGACAGAACATGCCACCCTCCTTCTGGACAGTATAATCCAGAAGCATCAGCGCAGTACAGGGCCGCAACATATGCGAGGTTGTTATACTTCGCATCGCTGGCGACGAATATTGGCAGGCCTATATCTGCCGGTTCGAATTAGAAAGGAACTTCAACAACCGGCTGGTCTGACCCGTCCGGAAACTTGGTTAGATCAGGTAGATTCATGGCCACCTGAAGCTAGATCTCGCAGCCAGCGTTGGCACAAGAAGAAATACCAGCCGTTTCGCTCAACATGTTGCTAATCATGATGCTGTCTCTTCACTCTTTCGTCTCTTTGACACCTTTAGATTTGTTCAGCTTTCAGTATGGCTTGGATACATTAATGGAGTTTCAAACTAAGGCTATTACGGAAAGTATGCCCCTGAAGAACGTATATGGTCTTTAGGGCAAGCAGATGCAGTCGGAGGAAGTATCTAGTTACACTGCGCATGCTCGGTTCGCTTGATGCTTTCTTGTCGCTGCCCACTGCGGCTCAAATCAGTGAATAGAGGGGTTTCTCAGCCCTTAGATTGGAGCCCGAATTGGTACTGCTTTCTACGATAATTGTCCTCTTTATCCCTTACTGATTTGGCTCTTCGTGTGGCTCCACGATTTCTCTATTGACGGTTGATTGGCCTTACGTACCTCTGCCTCCTTGTCTTTCCTTGGCCTTTTTCTACTTGCTCTTCCTCCTTTTTTTTGGTACCTGGCTTTTCTGGCCATAGACTGGCCCAGGACTGTCAGTGCCTCCCCTCTTCTTGGTTACATTACGCTCGTGTGCCCTTTGACCTTGCTCATTCCCCCTTTGCCATTCGCTGATCTTTGCTTAAGGCGTGACCACTTTGGCTCTGCCCTTTCTTGACCCCTCTTTTTTCTCGTCTTCCTGTGCACTCTGGTGGGTGGTGCGTCCTCTTCTTTCCGTGTCTTTGGCCCCTGCTCCTTCGCTTCCCCTGTTTGTTTCGGTTCTGTCTTTGTTCTGCCTTTTCTCTCCCCCTTCTCCCTGCCCTCTCCCGGCTCTTCGTTCCCCTCGGGTGTTGTGCCTGGTCTTTCTGGCCGTAGACTGGTCCAGGATTTCCAGCGCCACCCTCACCTCCCCCCTTTTACTTTGCTGCGCTGTTCTCCTTCTGCTCCCTTCCCTTTCGTTACTCCTTTGCTTAACAAGTGTCCCAGTGTGGTACTTCTGGCCGCAGACTGGTCAGGGGTATCACTCCGCTGGTTCCCCACAATCCTTCCAACCCGGCACTGTCTCTGGCCGCAGACTGGTTCAGGGGCTGCTGCCTTCCAATACTGATTCATGGAACTTCTTACTAGACAGCAAGCTGAGCAAACTTGGTTCGAACCTGACCCCAAAGCACAGTTTGATGACCTTCTGGAAGCACTGGGTCTGTATAAAGATATTTCCACTGAGTACGGTTTGAACCAGACCGTCCATCACCAATGGCGATTTGGAGACCCCCACAAGAAGTCTGGCGAACCTGATAGGCACGATTATGAGATCAAGGTAGTGAATGGCGTTGAGGTTGCACCGGGACCCACTTGGCACAGCCTCTTTCGCTGGGTCGTCAGCCAAGCCGCTGAGTTCCTGGCATTTCAGACTGTCTACCTCATCACTGATAATCGAGACTTACTAGCGGACGCAGTTGCCAGTACTCCAGGATTAAGTCACTGGCCCATGGTTGCTGCGTGGTGGAAAGAGAGAATCCGATACGTGGGCCCTTATGGTGAGCACACCACAGTTGTATTCGTGCCCATATCGGCAGACACAGGCCTGGACAAGGTGCACCCTACTTGGGCTGGCACCTACATACTTGATGCATGTGTCTTTCTCTTCCCGACCATCAACTTTGCTCTCATTGATAGCGATTGTGTGCCTGTGACGCTCTTCGAAGTTCAGGAGCTGTGGCTATCGTGCGCAGGGCATGATCCGAGCTGATGCCGAGCAGTCCGATTGCACCTGCGCATAAGAGAGCACGATCTGTTGACACGGGGAAAGCCACGCAACAACAACCTGGCCCTCCTATCAAGCTGTCAAAGTCGCGTAGTGTTGAGAACTTTGCGGCCATTGACATGCGGGCACCGCCTCCAGATGCTACGGGCAATTTTGAGGATGAGGTCGACTTTGGTGGGTCAGAACCGCCGAGTCCCCACCCAACTGAGCGAGAGGAAGTGAAAAGCGGCAACTCCTCTCCCACTGCCCATTCGTGCTCTGGTTCAGCGGACAAGAGGGTGACCCTTAGAGCACCGCAACCTGCGGCCAGCAAGGGTGTCATCCTAGTCAGTGAAGCTTTCACGGAAATTAATGCTGGACTAGTCATTGTGTTGGCGTCTGGACATCGCAGCCCACTCCTGGAAACTGAACTCGCTGATCCCGAGCGAGACCCAGATGAACTCGCTACTATTGCCAGCAAAGCCTACCTTGACCATGTCGAAGGTTACCTCTCAACCACCCAGCCACCTTGTGACACTGAAACTGCCGTTTCTAGTGCTTTGCTTGGATCGCCACTGCTAGGCACCACCACTCGATTTGCAGCTGACTGGTGTCATGCCTGGAGCCTGCTGGGACAATGGTCAGGGTGGGTTACCTTTCCGGTTCCCCAGACGGGTGTTTGGCCTCGGCATGGACACTTGCGAGGAATCCTTGATGGCTTCCAAGGCAGACAACCCAACTTTCATAAGTGGGCCCGTCCTGCATATGAGCAAGGGGCCCTGCCAACACTCAGCCTCCTCCCAGGTGAGGTCGTGATAAAGGTATTACCAGGAGACAAAATCTACCAGGCCATGGAAATCGAGCAAGGCTTTATGAGGCCTGCTATGTTGCATGGGTTTGGAACGAGTGGCAAGCAACGTCTACCATCGCGACTTGCGGAGTTGGCGCAATTTGGGTGGCTACCGCTTGCGGCAGCTCTATTTGGCACAGTAGATTGGCAGCCGCAATGGCTACACCACAATTTTCTCCCTGTCATTGGCTTACGGGTTCATGGAAAATCCCACCGTCCCCGCTCTCCTATCAGCAGACCGTGGCATTGCTTGGTCTGTGGGAGCGAAGAGCTACAATGGGAAGCCAGTGTCGTGCCCTCACCCAGGCAGCGGAGCTCACTTTCGGTCTCCCAGCAGTATTCCGCACACCAGAGGACTGGCAAGCAGAAATTAAAGGGGAGGTCTTTGATTTAGTTCAGTGTGCCCAGCGAATCTACACGGGAGCCGCCGCAAGAACTTCGCAGGTTTTGATTGACCGGCCGCAGAAGTGGGCGCAATGGGTCTTCTCGGTGGGAAATGTCTGGCAAGAGGATTCTCCGATGCCGGATCGACCCCTCACAGCGCACTGTAGTGGATTGGGTGGAGGGCTGCTAAGCCCTGAGCATGAGTACGATATTTTCTTTCAGAATCATGCGCAAATGAAAGTCTATGGCCCCTCACTTGCAATGACAGATGACTGGGAGCAGCGCATCACTCAGCTAGGGTTGACCAAAACCACACATGAGTACGCAATATACCAGTTGTTCTCCACTGCACTGGGATGGAGTGCGTGGAAGGCGTTCCTTCCGGACAGATTTGCCAATCACAAGCTTTTGATCACCCGAGCCATACGGTTGTTGACTGCGGCTACGATCCGGCCAGCGCATGCAAGACCACCACATCCCACGTGGGTCACTGCAGTTCGTCAGATCTTCCGGTGCTATCACCCGCAAGGCAAACTGTTGTTTCTGCGAGCCTGTTTTCCACAGTATGTGACGGTACCCGTTCCAGAAGGGATTAGGGATGTTGACGTCCTCGGTTTCTCTGCGGGATCGTATACTGGACTCGTAATCCATGAAGTGCTCAATGAATTTGATTGCTTCCCGGGTACCGCCAAGGTAGCAGCAATTGCCTCTCCGCCTGAAATGTTGCGTCTTGCAACTGGGGAACGAAGGGTGGTGCTCCTTCATTGTCTCGAGGACCGACTCTGCGTGTGGCGTCCAGACACCCTCACAGACCTGAGCTATAACATTGTCCTCATAGACGGGCATCCATCGTGGAGTGGCCGGGCCAGGCATGCATATGGACACCTTTTATTTACCCCAATTGAAGAAGGCACCTATCATATAGATTATCTCCAAATCACGACCCCTGAGGTCATCCCGCATGGGATACGATGTGAAGGGCTTCTGCGAGTGCTCTCATGGGTTAGTTTCGATCTCCCAGATCATTGCAAACGCACCCTGAGTGCGCTACTCCAGGCTGCTGGTGATGGATGCTCCGACCTGCATACAGTACCATGTGACGGTAGAGATGTAAGGGATGATCCCCTCGTTACTGAACAGGATCTGCGCCAGGTACTGATTGACATGATCCCCATCCCTGGACAGGCTCATGCTGAAGGGGGACACCTCATGAGGAACCTGCTTGCCGAATTCCTTCGTGGATTTTCTCTTCGCACCCTAATATTTCTGCTAGATATGGTGTTGCCACAACTTGACGCCTATCATGCCGGCCGTCAGCTGCAGCACCTACAACCATGGATCAGTGTTGAGCTGGCGCAACAGCAAGCACGAGGCCAACAGGGCGTAGAGCTTGCCGTAATAATGTGTTGTTGTTGTATTTGCAAATCCAGTAGCTCGAAGCACTTCCATAGGAAGGTCCGAGGTACTGTAATGGTGGTGGCTGATTGGCAGAAGTCGGTGAGCACAGGTGAAAAACCGGGCAGGGTAGCAAGCAGCTCATGAAGTAGCCGTTTGGACAAATTTAAATAAAGGGTGCTCAGATTGTTTGCAACATTTCAAAGGTGGGTCGCGCTACTACACAGAGTCTTCGTATGAGTGACTGTAAGGAGGGCCACACTTTCCTCGTGTCATGTTGATCTTTTCCAGGTTGAAAGACACTCTTAACGTACTTGTTTCGTTTGTGTTTTAATCAATGTAATGCTTCATTACATTTTGGCTCAAGTAAGCATTCAGCTTATTTTCAAAAAAAGGAAGCGCTTTTTCCCTACAGCCATGTTTCGTTGCTTCAACCCTGGGTTCACTCAACAACAGCCTCGTTGTTTTTTGCACTCGTTTTGCTTTGCTTCACTGGTTGGTTTTTCAACCCCTTTTTTCCCCGGGGGGGTGTGGGCTGTTTTCCTATGTGTTCCCAGAAATTTGTCAACCAGACCATTTTTTGACTTTCACAGACAATTTTTTGACTTTCATGCATGTCTTCCATTTTCCTGGGGCGTCGGCCTGATGGCAGCAGCCTGATATTGGCACGACCACACGGAGCTCCCACACGTGTGGGGACAGTGCGGTTCAGATCGATTTTCTTCGCTTTGGGCCCAGATCGTCGCATTCGCAGTTGCATTTTGCTTCATTTAGGTCAATTGGACTGGAGACATTTGAGAAATTCCAACGCACGCTTGTTGTTACTGTTTGAGTATTCATCAGCTTCAGCTGTACAATCTCCTCAAGTGCAACGTGTTCGAGCCCCAGGATCTCCAACAGTGTCAAGTGGCCCATCGGTATCTAGCGATTCAATCGTTTCATCCAGTGACAGTTCAAATGAATCCCAGTGAGACAGAATGGATTCTGATTTCTGAGACTCAAAAACCAGATGCATGTCCAGTTGCACCTAAGAGCGCAGCACCATTGCCAGTCCCTCATAGTCATCTGGCGCATCGACAGTATCCTGGCCCAGCCTTGACACTTGGTGGTTTACCCATTCCTATCCCTAAAGCTCGGGCAAAATCAGCAACAGTTCCTCTGCCTGTTCGGATTCCGCTTTCAGGGGATGCAACAGTTTTAGGGCCTGTAGATCCTTCTTTTTCGAGATCGTTGCCATCAAGCCGCACTGGACTCAGCTTTCCACTCTTGCCAGTGGGGACATCAAAAAGACAGCAGACCAAGACGTCAGGTCAATTATTGAGGTTACAACATCCCTCTCAATCGGATTGGTTGGTTCAGCAATGGTCGGCCATACTGAAAAACTTGGTAACGGCGTTGATAAGAGGCCGTGCAGTGGTGTAAGTTCCACATTCATAGTATGAGTGTAAAATCTCAATTTCCTGAGGGTTTTTCACACTTTTGCATCATATCAATGTGTTTCAATGAGCACAAAACCACGTAGTGTTCACCGATTTTACTCATTTTTAAGCATTTCACCTCACAAAATGGAACATTTTTATGACAACCATTGAACTCGAAAAGTTTTGTTTTGACATGAATTCTTGTGCGTTCTAAGTTAATCACTGGCACCGCCCAAGGGCAAGAGAAGATACACCAGCGTAGCATGACGTATGTGTGGAAGTACAAGAGAAGATACACCAGGGTAGCATGACGTACGTGTGGAAGTGCAAGAGAAGATACACCAGCGTAGCATGACGTATGTGTGGAAGTGCAAGAGAAGATACACCAGCGTAGCATGACGTATGTGTGGAAGTGGAATAGAACCTAGCAGTCGCAATGAACGTTAACATCCCCCCCCCACCCCGCTACTAACGCAAAGACAAGAACCCGAAAAAAATGAAGACAGCACACGGCCTCTTAACAGCGTCGACACCAAAAACTTGGGTGAAGTTTCAACAGTTGCAGTGGCTTTGCAAGCCTCCAGTCATGCCCCGCAACATGCTGCGCGACTCTTGGACCAGTTCGCCCCTTCAACACTGTTGCGGTATTTTCAGGCTTGGACCAGTTTTGCCAAGACCCTCAAATCACTGGATTTATCATTGGGTACACTGACGGAGGCCCAATTGGCCGATGCACTGGTTACGACATCACTTGCCAAGAGCTCCGATTGCTCATCTGGTTGTCAACTGACAATTAAGGCTATTCGCTGGATTTCCACCCATGCAGGTGTGGAGCAGCTCAAAATTGCGTGGCGCCCTTTGATCGAGAGTTTCCTAAAAAGCAGAATTCCCAAAGAGCTCAAGGAATCCATCCCCATTTCTCTGTATACGATTGTGCAATTCGAGCGGAGAATCCTTATGGCAGCTTGTACACCATCCGAGACTATTATACTGGGGTCCATTCTGGCATGTGTGTGGGGTGGACTCAGATTTGTTGACGCACAAAGGTGCAGTTTCAAAAGCTTCTGCTTTGATGGGGAGTCGTTTCGAGCGACCTGTTGGCGAACCAAGACATCATCCAGGGGTCAGCCATGGGGATTTGTGGCGCATGGCCTTTTGTCCCTGGGTACATATTCATGGACAGAGAAATGGCTGTCCACCTTGGATGAGTTGTGGCACCACGCAAAAACAACTGACTTGGACATGCCAGTCCCGGACTTTTTATTTCCGGTCATGCGTCAAGATGGTATTGAGTTACCATGGTCAGTAATGCAATACGCAGAGGCTTTGAAATGGATTCGCCATATGGCTCGGCTCCCATGGAAGAGCACCCCACAAACTGCCGACCATTTATCGGTCCATTCAATGAAGTCCACGCTCCTTTCATGGGGGTCGCAGCTTATGGCTGATGGCCAGGTCTCCGCCGAAGAGAGACTTCTTCAAGGCCATCATCGCCAAAGTGCCTCACGGAGCTTGAGGCTATATAGCCGTGATGACGTCCACGGCCAGCTGGCATACCACAAAAAGCTGATTGACAGTATCAGACGTGGAAAAAGATTTGTCACACCCCAACACCGAGGTGGACAGTTACCAGTTGTGGAACCGGCAGTCCAGATCGAGTTCTTCAGAAAAACCTCTATGGCGAGGCAATGGCTCTGCTTCGATTTCAACAAGCCAGTTGAGGTGCCCGAGTCGCCCCAACTTCCAGCGGCTCACGATGAACAATCTTCGTCAGGGAGTTCTGACACTTCATCCTCCTCGGACTCCTCCGATTCAGAGGTTTCCAAAGAGGTCTCAGCGAGGGTAGCCAAACGCCCTAAGATGGTGGTTCCTATAGACGAGCCAGACGAAGTGATGGTTGCGTCTGTTTCCTATGTTCAACATGCAATGATTGGCACAACAAAAGATTGGTTCCCCTATTACCAAGGGCGACACTACCAAGCTGCTTGTGGAGCCCGCTTGGATCCGGATCGGGCTCGATTTGCCCAAAGTGCTGCCCTAGCTTGCACCTTTGCCAAAGACCCGCTTGTGTCAAAGCCTGGAAGGCCATGCTGGTATAACCGATCGGCCGCTTGCCATCGAAAAAAATGCAGCCGTGTGCTGCTCTTCTGGCGGACCAGACATACTGATCATTTTTCACAGTTTTTCCAATTGTATGTGCAGTGTTTCTCAATTCTTATGGGTTCCATAGGCTATGTCATTCATAAACTCCAGCCTCGGGGACCGAGCATTTGCAATGGAGTGCACATCCAAGTGATGACCATGTCATGACAACAAGGTTTTTAATGGCCATCCTAGCCATTGAGCGTTTATTTTGTTTTTTCGTTACAGCGTGCTGGCTCGCCTCACTGGACAGTGATGCAGTCTGACTTGATGCGGCATTACGTAGCAGCACTATCATGGATAAATTTTTCATCACAAATTCCCACCATAAATTCATTTGTTGTCGCCCGGGTTTCAACCATTTATACCAATAATTATGTCCCAGTCATTTCAGTGTTTGACTACCATATTCTTTCCTTTTTACCCTCGACCACGTCTCCATGGCAGAACCTTTGGAAACGGTTTTAGCCGATGCTGGCGTGGAACCGGCACTGGCTTCAGGGATTATGGCCGATGGTTGGACCCTGAGAACCTTCCGAGAAATAGCGGCCACTGCAGCAGAGTTTACAGATGCTTTATTTTCTGAGCTTTGCCCTCACAATGATCACTTGACCCTCTTGCAAAAAGCTTCCATCAGATCAGCTTGGAGGAGCGCACAACAGCCAGAAACCCTTCAAGGTTCCTCTACTGATGGTTCAGGGATGGCCGCACACTCAGGATCTGTTGCAGATGGATCATGGTCAGAAGTTTTCCCACCAAAGTTGAACAATGAAACGGTAACATCGTTGAAGAAGCAATTTTTGCAGAATTATCCGTCAGAGGTTCTGACCTCAGATACCCAGCCAAGCTCCAGATTACTTGCCCTTGCACATCAGCTCACCCAGAAGAAGGACTTCAAGTGGCTTCCTTGGAAATTCCGCATGTCAATGTCTCGTTCAGAAGACATGGCCATGAGCAGGGCATCCAAAGCCCCGCGCTTAGAGAACCTGCAGCTTCACCAGCTATTGATTGACGAAGTACCTTCTTTGGAAATAAATAACCAATCGCTGGGTCTGAATGCGCTTCGTCAGATGTTTGAGATCCATAATTATGCGTGGGCACTTGTGGGGGCGTGTCATTTACACAGACTCCGGGCATATACTCTGAAATTCATGAACCTTCTTTCAGTGCGCCTGGACCAGGACTCAGGTTTACGAGCTCCCAATATGTTGGAAGCCCAGCAGGCCGATAAAACCATTTGGTATCACATTGCCGAACTTTGCGAATCTTCCACATGGTCATTGGATGATGCACTTTTGGAATTCACTCAGAACAGAGGGGATCTAGCTACACTCCTGCAGCCCAGACCACGGTTTCAAAAAATTGCGCAAGCTCCAGCCAACGTTCCTAGCAAAGGCAACAAGGGTCTCAAAGGTGGCTCCAAAGGCGCAAAGTCTTCCAAAGGTGGCTCCAAACCGGGCGTCCGATGGCTCTCAGAGATTTGGCGAGGCTCTCAGAAAAAGACTCTCTGTATGAGATTTCAATCCGGCAAGTGCTCCAATAAAGATTGCCGCTATGAACATGCTTGTGGATATCCCAAACCTGACGGCACAGCTTGCGGTGCCAACCATGCCGCGATGGACCACGATAAAACACCGCACTGACTTGTGGCAGCAACACATTCGTTACAGACTGCAGTTTCATCACCACCGGCCGTCCAAGACTCAGAGCTTCCTCCACTAAGTGGTTGTGTAGTTGCCAAAGAGTTGCAATCAGTATCACCTATGTTTCAAACTCCTACAAGGGAGGACCAGGAAGTATCACAGGCCATTTTGGCCCCACTGTCAACAGTTGCTGACATGGAGACGGACCCCAATATTCAGACGGAACATCGGCCGGATCCTCAACCAGAGCAGTCTGACTATCGACCAGAGCTTGATCATGTGGTGACTTCGAGTTTGAATTCTTCAATGCACAATTTTTCTCAAGAATTACTCACCCCATGGAGTTGTCAGGGTTCAAAGATATTTTTGGATATTTGCAGTGGCGTGGATGCACCTCTCTCTTCGGCAGTTTCCGAATTAGGTTTTCTGGCACTCTCCATTGATTTGTTAGTGGGCTCCCGAATGGATTTACTGGATGATTCCTTCTACGAACAACTCCTACGTCTTTGCGGCTCTGGAGTAGTGGGGTATTCAGCAGCGTCTCCTTCATGTACGGAATATAGCCTGCTAAAACTCCGACCCGGGGGACCCAAGGCCATTCGAACACCAGATATGCTGAGTGGAGTTCCTAATTTGACCCCAGAAGAGACGCAAAGATTGCAAGATAGTGCCACACTCCTGGATCGCTGTGTCACTTCAGTTTCAGTAACTTATTCTTCGGGCGGTCATGGACATGTTGAACAACCCTCGGGAGCCATGAGTTGGAGCGAAGATTGCACCCAAGAATGGATTCGCCTGTCAGGATGTGCCCTTATTCTTTTAGCAGCATGTGCATTTCACTGGAATATCATGAAGACATGGTTATTTGCTTCATCATTTCAACCTCTGGCAGAGTTAGCAGCTACGTGCAATCATGGACCCAAGGCGCATCCCTCTATTGCAGGAGTCAAAGATGAACATGGCGTCTATTTGAGCAGACGATCAGCGGCCTATCCTAAGGCACTTGCAGAGGCCTTTGCGTTAAAAGTTTCAGTGCTCCTTACTCCCCTGGCTACACCAATTTCATGGTCCAATGTTTTCAATTTATTTCCCATCAAACAATTGTTTCAAAACCCCAAAGGTTTTGTGGATGGGGGAGGCCTGCATTCCACTCCAGATTGGTCCAAACCACCCGATCACTCCTCTAACTTGTTTAGATCAGTCCGTGACCACTGGATCCCCCGTATCCTTAATAACAATTGGCACAAGATGCTTGTTTCCCATTTTTTACAAAAGAAAACAGATCCCCCCTTTTCAGAAGGGATCATCAACGAATTCCGCAATTCTCTTGATTCTTTGCTGCCGCTGACATCACCATTGGACTGGCAAGTTCGAGAGGACCAGCCCTTGTGCCTCCACGCCCTTGCAGCAATCAGCCAATATATGCATGACCCTGATGTTCATTTATTTCCAGACCTGATAGCGGGGGTATCTACTGGTTACAATGAGGATATTCGTCCATCCCATGTTTTTGCTATGAAGCCGGACAAAGAAGATCTTGCTGCACCAGACCTATCCATCCATTTGACAAATTGGAAGAGCGCAGAGGATCACCCTGATGTCACCCAACAACTGGTGGACGAAGAGATCTCCAAGGGTTGGCTCATTTGTTTTGATGGCAGTGTAGAAGATGCCAAACAACGTTGGCCGCATGGGGTTGCCATAGGCAAACTTGGCGTTGCCGTCTCAGATTCACGCCCACCTCGGTTAGTAGTTGACTATACAGTATGCGGAACAAATCCCAACTGTAACATCCAGGAGCACCAACAACTGCCCAGCGCTAAAGAGGTGCAGCGCTGCTACCCTTTAAGGGAACATTCTGAGGAGCTGGGCGCCCTAGGCCTGGATGCCAAATCTGCCCACAAATTGTGCGTCATCAAGGAAGATCATCGTGGATTAGTGGGCTTCAGTCTGAATAACAAGTTATACTTTTATAAGGTCTGCCCCTTCGGAGCCAAGTTCTCCGCCCATTGGTGGGGGAGGTTGGGGGCCTTTTGGACACGGCTCCTACACCTGGTAATCTATGTGGCTCATTCCTTATTTCTATTTGTCGATGATTGGCTTTTGGTTCAACGTATGGATATTCTCCCGGTCACTGCGACTTTAGTGACGCTTGTCATTCAAGCTTTCCGATTGCCCATCAGCTGGCGCAAAGCAGAGTTGGACAGGGAGGTCAGTTGGATTGGCTGGAACCTCAATTTTTCCACAGGTATCATCCGATTGCAGCATGCCAAACGTGACAAGTTATTGAAACTCATTGCAGACCTGCTCCAGCGCCCCAAGACCTCCAAGAAACAAATTGAGAAGTTTGTGGGTTTGCTCCTCTGGGTAACGCAAATCTTTCCTGTCATGCGAGCATTTATTCATCACTTGTATGCAGACTTGTACAAGGCCCCAGCCACCCTTTTTTCGGTGGACCCTGGATACTGGTTAACCACAATAGCCTGTTTGTCCGACAACCTTCAATTCACGATCAGACCAGTGGGTACAGCCATACCCATTGGAGGCAAGCTTTTATCTGTGCGTCATCAACCATTTCAATCCCTGGAGGATGTTAGAAACTGCCGTTTATCCGACAAGCGGATCTGGTTACGAATCCTTGACCCGACTTCCAATAAACGATCACTGAGCACCAGCTCTCAACGGATTCTACGTATGTACCAAGAATGGCTCCAACATGCAACTCCTTTCGTTTCAATGAATCCAAAATTGCCATGGGCGGGTGAAGCTGCCGCCGACGCTTGTGCCCATGGAGATTGCTGCCAAGTTGGAGGTTTCTTACGTTTCGCCAATGGAGATATGAGATGGTTCAGTGAGCAATGGTCATCCGCCGATTTTCTAGCCCTGGACATCCCTGTCAATGCAGATATGCAGAAAGATATCAGCTCATATGAAACTTTTGCACAATTCTGTTTACTTTACGCTCTATGCTATTTTCTTCCTGGCCAGCGAGTTTCCATTACACTGAAAAGCTTAAGTGACAATACTGCTGCCGAAGCCAACTCAAATTTTTTATTTACCACCAAAGCTCCCTTGTGCTATTTTGTGGAACGATTGTGTATGTTAATTTCAACAGTTCATGCAGAACTCGATGTCAGCCACATTGCGGGACATTCCAATGACCTCGCTGACCGCATTTCCAGATTGCCTTTGGAGGATCCACTACCTCCTGATTTGAAAGCATCCGAACGCATCCGTCTGCCTCTTTCCGAGATTTGGTTTCCATTTCATCAGCCAACTGTATTCCCAAAGGGATCCAAGGTGGCGTGGAAACTTCCAGTTTCTCGTTTCTGATTCCCATCTTTTCATTGCCAGTCCTTCATTCACACTTTTTCGAAGGGGTTTGGTGTGGCGTTCAGAAGTCCTTGTTTCGATAGTTGAAGTTGGGTGAAATGATCCATCGATCCAAATTGACTTCTGATGTGAAGCTGTCACATCTTACTGGCAATGAAAAAACAAGTGTGGGAATCTTGCGCGTTACGATCCATAGGGTTTCACGTGTTTCATGCATCCATGCTTGATTGGCGAGTTTGTCCGATGTGGAATCATTTACAGCGGATTACGTTTAGGTTGTTTTCTTTTGGTTTTATGTTTTGTTTGTTCTATGTGTTTATATGCTTGGTTATATATATATATGTTTGTATTGGTCAGTTTATATGTCAGTAAATGCTCGCTTCCTCAAGCTGTAGCAAATGAATGCTTACTTGTTAGAACTCTTAACGTACTTGTTTCGTTTGTGTTTTAATCAATGTAATGCTTCATTACATTTTGGCTCAAGTAAGCATTCAGCTTATTTTCAAAACCCTCCCTCCCACTCCTTGTTATTGACTTTATGGTCTTTCCTTCTTCTTGGTAGGTCTGATAACCAAATTGTTGTTTCTTCTCGCTGTTGCTTCCCCAATGTCTATGTCATGACCATAAGTCACCTATAGCAAGAGTGGTATACTATTTCACTGGTAGTCCTTTGCCTACCACCGGCAGCTTTGGCCCTACTGCATCCGCTCGTATGCATCCGATTTCCTGCATTTACCCGAGATTTGCCTGCTGTGCCCATAGCTATGCATCCAAGCATCCGGCCGTAGACCTTGATTCTCGGGTGTTCACTCATTCGGAACTATCCCCATTTGACCATTTGCTTTAACTTATTTGTTGCTTTCTGCAGTGCTGAACACCAGCTTGTGCTCGAGCTGCACACGGTTTCACCATCTGCGTTGTCCTCCTTTAGGAGACATTCCGCCTCTAACCAAATCGGTTTCCGAAATCGATGGGTGAAATGATCCATCGATCCAAATTGACTTCTGATGTGAAGCTGTCACATCTTACTGGCAATGAAAAAACAAGTGTGGGAATCTTGCGCGTTACGATCCATAGGGTTTCACGTGTTTCATGCATCCATGCTTGATTGGCGAGTTTGTCCGATGTGGAATCATTTACAGCGGATTACGTTTAGGTTGTTTTCTTTTGGTTTTATGTTTTGTTTGTTCTATGTGTTTATATGCTTGGTTATATATATATATATGTTTGTATTGGTCAGTTTATATGTCAGTAAATGCTCGCTTCCTCAAGCTGTAGCAAATGAATGCTTACTTGTTAGAACTAGCAGGCATGGTCATGTGAGTCGGTAAGTCAGCGCTACTGGCTACTGGGGGTTGATCGCACATTTTGATGGAAATGCATGCATGGCCTGAGGATTCGAAAAGGCGGTCGTAGAATATTTGATACTGAATCAGACCCCTGTTGGGATATTCCATGGGTAGGATTACCTTATCTAATGAGGACGAACCACAGGAACCCCAGAATGTAGGCTGGTCAGGAATAACATTCTCACCCCGGGCAGCTTCCAGCAGGCCTTGCCAGTCGGCAGGAAAAAGTGCATCACCACGGTTGAAATCACCAAGGAGAAAACACGGTTCATCTACCACTTGGCTGCAGCTAGCCAGCGTTCAATTGCTTTACAGTCATCTCGGACTGACTGTGGGTGACAGTATGCTGATATGATCCAAAATTGGTCTGTGCGCGTTTGTACCTGAGCCGCTACAGCCTTGCCTGGGGTGATGATGCATTGTCAAAGTAGCCGAAACGTGCAGGGGATGAGGATTGCAACCCCTCCTGAAAGCCCCCCACCTTCTGTTGGATTGGCCGGTGAGTGAGCAATTGAGAACCCGGGGTACGTTTGAAGAAAGTTGGTAGCAGTGCTCGTGCTCCATTTCGTTTCTTGGAGGCAAACGATTCCTTTACGTGCACATCGCAAAATAGCTTTTGTTTTAGGGTTGGACCATTGGAGTGTTCGCCATCCTGTGATATTCCAACTGACTATCTGACGCAGTGCAGTGCAACAGTCTTGTTTCTTTTCCAGCCGATAGCGCGTGGCATCGGCACACAAGAGATTGAACTCAGGGGAGTTGATTAATTGCTGAGTAAGCAGGGGTCTAGGATGGTAAAAACATTCAGGTTGGATGCCACATTTGTCTGCTACCGTTTGCAATTCAAGAGCTTGCCATGGCACGTCAAGATTAAATACTTTGGGGAGAAAGGCTAGTGATTGCAAGTGATGTAGGCTTTTCGGGCATTTGACGGCGAAGGTCTGATAGTAAAGTGCTCGGATCTGTCGGGACCAAGCGTTGCGAAATTCGAGCAAAAGAGGTTTTGCAACGGTCCCTAGGGCTGGCATGGCTACTGTGGATTAGAGGACAGGGTGCACAGGAAATAAGCTGCACTGGACGGGAAGTCTTCTCTGTGCCAATCGTTACATAGTTCATTAGTAACTGTTCCAATTGGATTGACGGCCGGGAGACTGTGTGCGTGTTCCGTATACCGAAAAAGCCGTTGGTCCGAGACCTGCTCTGCAACCTTCTCCTGACCCCGTTGAACTTGACTTGGGTTTGCACCAAGGCTTCCTGGAACCTTTTCAGGAAATTTCTCCTGAACCCTGTTGCACCTGCCCTGGCTCTGCACCAAAGAACCTTCTCCGGAACCTTCTTCGGAAACATGTTGAGCCTAACCTGGCTCTGCAGCAAAGCTTCCCACACCTTCTCCGGAACGTTCTCCGGAAGCTTCTCCGGAAGCCTGTTGAAGCTGACCGGGCTCTGCACCAAAGCC
>CAMXCT020002765.1:2500-87736 GCA_947184155.2 Cladocopium goreaui | reverse complement strand
GCGAGCAAGGCCAAGATGCGCGCGCGTGTTCGCGCGCGCGCCCGTCCGACACGCGCGCGCGCAAATAAGCTCTCCGCGCGCGCAAATAAGCTCTCTAAATCGCAAATAAGCTCACCAAATCCACTTTTGGAGAGCTTATTTGCGCGCGCGCGCGTGTCGGACGGGTGCGTTCGCGCGCGCATCTTGGCCTTGCTCGCGCACCTCGCGCGCGCGCGCCTCTATTTGCTTGCGCGTCTCGCGCGCGCGCCTGTCGTTGCTCGCGCACCTCGCGCGCGCATGTGTTAAATGCTCACGCGCCTGCGCGCGCACGATTTCAACAGGAAATGTTTCATATGTTTTAAAAAATGACAAGTAATAATATTATTTTGAATAACTACTGTTTTTTTTGCTTCTTAAAATCTATGTTTATTATTATTTTTTCTTTAATTATATAATATATACATAATATTTTACTTTTCATTATGTTCTTTATTCCCTGTCATTAGCATTTTTTTAATTCATTTTTGTTATTTTTCCCTTTTCCTTATTTCCGCGGAAATTCCGTAAAGACTCAAGAGCCCAAAATGTGAATTTCAGGATTTTCGACTCTTTTCACAATTATTTTCGAAACAAATCTGACATTCAATGTTTTTGTTGAACAATCCTCATGGGTTTTGTTTTTTTGAGGATGGTTCAAAAAAACACCACACATTTACACAACCAAAGACCAAGAAAAAGTAACATGAACATAGTCAAAGCATATTGTTATACAAAAGCGAAACAGACATATAAAATTCTGATGGCTTTTGTATAAAAATATGGTTGGCTTACAATAAAACTAAGATTTCTCGAATAATGTTGGATTATTTCTCGAATGGCTGCTTTTTCTGCAGCTCACCATGGTCCCAACAGCAACGTGGAGCAAGTCCTGGCTGCTGTTGTCTTCTGCGCACGAGCCATGTAGGCTGCACAAAGGTGAATCTAAAACTGTTGGTTTGCAACTATCGTAAACCAAAAAATTCCGTGTATTTCCCTTAGTTTGATTGAAGTGCGAAAGTTCACAATATTGTTGTGGATGTGCCTTTATATACATTTGATTTGATTCATTCATCTACATGTTTTTGAGTGTTTTTGTTCCTTACGTCCATGAGCTGCAACTCGATACAAACTTCGTGCCCCTCCGGGGATTTTCGCGAACGCAAGGCACCATACAGAGACGTGGTGCGCGAATTCAATCGCAGTTTTCAGCCCGGGTCGTGCCATCAGGTTGGCACGAAACGGACCCAAACGAGACCCAGCGAGCTGCCACGGCAAAAACAGACATGGAACTTGGGTGACAGTCCCCATACCATGTAGCAAACCCCAACGATAACACCCAATTTTTGATGATTCTTAATTGGTCAATTTGGAGGTGGTTTACTTGCTGAGTTGCCAGGTTCAAAACGTCCAGCTACGTTTCAAACCAAGCTATGGGCGATAGTTGAATTGCAGGACCTACTACCTGTTACTACCTTCAAAGATTCCTCCAGCGAATCATTCAGCAATTAAGGGCCAACCAGCGTTTTTTCAAGACCCAGCAGGCATCATCGCTGTGATTCGAGGGCTGGTGAAATCCTGCAGTTGATGTTTTCTTGGTAGCTGAAAACATGGGGTTTTTCAAACCCTATCTTTGGATATCTTTCTCAATGGATTGGTTTAAGGGAAAATCTACAGGAAACCATAGATTTTCCCATTAAATATGGGGTTTTCCTGTAAATTTTCCCTTAAACCAATCCATTGACTTTCGGAACACCTGGATTCTTCAAGGCTCAGTGCACTCCGCCGCCAGATCTCCTTCCCCTTCCCCTTCCACGCCCTGATTCAGCTTGGTCAGGTTGAACGTCTCCTCCTATCCGTCCTTTTTCCTCATCAACGGTGGCCGGCACGTTAGGGGATCCCAACTGTACATCGCTGTGATACAGATTTTGGGGACCCAGAAGTAGATGTAGTACTCCCAAAACTTACCAGAGAATCTGGGAAGGGGCAGCCGCGCAAGCGGTAGTTTGGAACGTTTTGGACATCAAGTTACATTTTCTGAAATCTACAGCTTTTTTTTATCTAAGACTGGAATAGGATCCCCATTTCTCGATTGATTGCTAGGTACATTTTTTCGTGTACAAATGTCAAACTCACAGTGCTGGTGCATGGTATGATTAGTGATGCCAAGAGGGATCACTTGCTGAGGAACCTTTCTCAGGACCCTCAGCAGAAGAGGCCACAGATTTCTTCAGATTTTTTTGGATGATTTGAGCATGAAGATTGGCAGGAAGGACAGAATGACATGGCTTTCCTATGGTGTCCTGGATGAGAAAACTATGTCTCAATCCGGGAAACCCGTGCAGATTGCTGCCTTTGTGTCAGCACGAGTTCGAGGAAAGGATCCTGCTGGGTCGCCTAGATCCCTTGGTTCCAGAACTGGGTACGTGGCCCACAACTGGGGGTTACCCTCAAATGGCCAATTTATAGATGATTTACCTCTAAAAAAATAGTGATTGTCCATAGGATATGTTAAATACGCATGGGGAAACTAAGCCTGGCAGCCTGATTACTACCAGCCCCTGAGGATCGTGAGATTCGCAAAGTGCTGCTGAAAATGAGACCCATGCTCTATCGCCCAAAGCTCAGAATGGCCAGATGGGTGACCTGGCCCTAGCCGCCCTAGCCATAGTGATCGGTGACGAGAGTGTATATTCAGAAATCATCAGAAATCAACATTCAGAAATTCAGAACAAAAAATGTGGGACAATGACTGGGGTGGTCTTCACCACCCAAAATGGGAATGACGCCATGGGACGCTACCATGGTTTCCCTCAACTTTTTCAGAAAAGCTGTAATAACAATTCCCATTTCCCATGAATATCACTATAGCAAGCCACACACGATAGTGAAATGTGTTTTCAAAGATGTGAACTTTCGACTTTCGATGATGTTTCCTCAAGTTTCCTCCCCATATTTTCATAGATGTTCCAACTTTTCTATGGCTGGGGGTTGATTATAAATCACAATATATCATAGTTCTCGCATAGATATCATAACTCTATAGTTGTAGGGACACTGTAACTCACCTTTTCTTTTCTACTAGTACCTATAACTTCTCTGCTTATGTACTATTTCTGTTATTTATATATTTTCAATGAGATTATAGCTATTTCTTTTCAGCAATAGCTGACTGCTATTTTCTATTGTGAGCTTTTAGTATGACAAAATCAAATCATCCAAAAACAAAACAAACAAGTCTATATCATAATTATTATATCACTAGACATACATAATATAATATAATATAGTACTATACAAATTATGATCACTTGAATCACCGTGTTTTTTTTTTCCGGTTCCCAGATGACCGTCCAGTGATTTCCGATCCGCAGGTGATGATACACCTCCCGAGGAGGTTCTGGACCTAGAGCCGGAGCTCTTTGACGACACGGCGCCTCGCAGACGAACGAAGTCAGACGAACGAAGTCAGACGAAGTCATGGGAAAGCCATGGGAAGTCCGTGATGTGTTTGTTTGTTTTTGGGGAACATACGAAATATCATGAAATATCACACACATGAATATAGGAAAGTCGAAGAACACATGTAAATGTTTGCGACATACTAGATAATATATGAGTAGGATACATTATATAAATCCAATTCGGAGTTGAAGATGGATCCATGGATTCTGTATGAAATTGGGTAGATCTTTTTCAACTGAACGAATGTATACCATACAGCAGAGAGGTTGAACATATATCAATGAATTCAATGAATACATACACTGTTTCTCAAAGGCAAATATGTGGACAATGAAGAATTTTGTAGATGCATATACTGTAGATTAATTAAATATATAAAACAAAAGAACGAATAATTACATAAAGTGCATGCCTGAGTAATGATCTATACACAAAAAGACATGCTAATTTCATGGGCCCCCGATTCTTTTTCAATCGAAGTGTGGTGATTGACTCTCCAAGGGCCTCACCCTTCACATCCTGAGGTCTTGAAGAACTATCCGGAAAACAATCGGATATGGATCATCGAGTCCCTTGGTCTTCGGCGTTTTCACAAGCAGAATCCGCATTTTGAAAGGCAAGTTGCCACAGTTGCTTGCAAGTCAAGTTGAAGCCAGTGATGTTGCCTTCGTTGACTTTGTTGAGTTCTGAGTTTATTGTATTATATTATTTTTTTTTCAAACTAAATTATATGATATTATACTATATTATGTTATGTTATATTATGTTATGTTATATTATATTATATTATATTATATATAATATAATATATTATATTATATTATATTGTATTATATATGATATGATACTATGTTATTATATTATATTATATATTATTGTATGTTATGATATCGTATATTATAGATTATATTTTGTATTATACTATATGATATATTATATATTATACATTATATATATTATACATTATATATTATATATTATATATTATACCATATATTATATTATATATTTTGTAGTATATATTATATATTATATATTATACATTATATATATTATACATTATATATTATATATTATATATTATACCATATATTATATGATATATTTTGTAGTATATATTTTATACTATATATTTTATATTTTATATATTATATATTATATATTATACATTATATATTATATATTATAATATACTATATATTATACATTATATATTATATATTATATATTATATTATGTATTGTATATTATACATTATACATTATATATTATATATTATATATTATGTATTGTATATTATATATTATATATTATACATTATACATTATATTATATTATATTATGTTATGTTATGTTATCTTATATCATATTATATCTTATATTATCCTTTCTCTAGGACTGCTTGCAGCAATTACTCTGTCCTCTGGGAAGTCTCTGGAGCCAGCTGAGGTTTTACAGCGACAAATGCCCCTTTTGTAGGACACGTTGCCACGGACGGAAAAACATCCCCTTTGGGCACCGTGGTTTAGCTGGATATCAAAAGACATATTTGGGACCATACAATGGGGATGTTATATAATCTTTGGGCCTCTGGTCTGCACCAGCTACGGCCATGCCTATGGACCAGACTTCGCAGGTTGAGTGCTTTTCTTCTTCCTTTAATTTTTCTGGGGAAGGACCCAGATGAATTTGCAGAGACATGCAAGGGCCGCAGCGGAGATCGCTTCTGTGAGTCAGTGCCAAAAAAAATATCTAATATAACAACAATAAGAATAGTACATATAATGATAATTGTAGTAAAACAATAACATTTTAGGAACGAAGTTAGTAGGCACATCTTTTTGTCCGTGAAATAAAGATACATAAAGATTGCCTTGATGACAAATGGTGATCCTCATGGTAGTTCCAAACTCCACATTTTGGAGGATTTCTGGAGGATTTCCCTTTTTTACTTTTGGTAAACCTACAAAAAACTATGGAAAATCACCATGCTATCAATGGGTAAATCCACTATTTCTATCACCATTTTCAACAGTTATGTTAGTTTAACAGAGGGTATATCCCATTAATATCCCATTTTTCATCACTATAAGATCCCATTTTTGATAACTATAAAATCCCATTAAATCACTATAATATCCCATTAAATCACTATAAAATCCCATTAAATCACCATTTTCCAGTTCGCACACTGTCAGTCATTACCAGAGGTGTCCGGCATGTTCCGGCAGGAGCCTGAAGTCCGAATACCGGCGAGCTGCACGCGAGGCGCGCGCTAGCGCGTACGTTCGCGGCGACAATTTTTTTCGGGGTACCGGTTTTTGTTGCACGTCATTGAAACTCATAGAAACATATGATATATACCTTTGATATATAAGGTATATCTATGATATCTATGATATATATGATATATATGATGTATATATATATATGATATATATATGATATATATATGATATATATATATGATATATGATATATATATGATATATGATATATATATATATCATATATATATATATATTATATATGATATAATTATATATATGATATATAAGGTATATATATATTTATACTATATCATATGATATAATATGTGTATATATATGCCAACATCCCCAGATGTGTTTCTTTTTTCTTTTTCGTACCCATAATGGTTTCCATGTCCATGTCACTGGTTTCAATTCTTGTCCAATACTTTTTCCGCTGTATACTTCCACACATTAACAAGTATGTTTGCCTGAAATTCAGTGTTTTCCTAGAGTTTTGTCTATCATCACTTTATTTCCAGCATCTGAGTTTTGTCTATCATCACATGTTTTCCTAGAGTTCTGTCTATCATCACTTTATTTCCAGCATCTGAGTTTTGCCCATAATTACTTGTTTTCCTAGAGTTTTGTCCATCATCACTTTATTTCCAGCATTTGAGTTTTGTCTATCATCACTTGTTTTCCTAGAGTTTTGTCTATTTGTTTATCATCACTTTAGTTTTTCCTAGAAGTCTAAATACCTAATTTCTCTCCACATCTTTGTGCTCCAGGATGTTTAGCTCCCATGTGTTTGACTTGGGATATGTCGCAACCCCCAGTCATAGGTAGAAAAAATCAGGGACACATATAGGAAATATGGTAGGTAAATATCTGTGAATATCATCGAAGCTTCCCATGCGAAACGTTTCAGAATGTGTCACACTTTTCGGCATCTTTTGGGGGGATGGAAAAAATGTGCCATGGTCAAAAGATGGATTACCCTCTGGTAATTTAACATAGCTATTGAACATGGCCATTTATAGTGAGTTTTCCCATAAAAAATGGTGATTTTCCATAGTTATGTAAGTTTACCAGATGGTAATCACCACCACAGATGTCCCAAATTCCCATTGGTTGGTTGATTACAGTAATAGATTCAGATGGGTTTGAAGGTTTACCCCGAAATAACAACAGGTTTCTATGATGATAGATGGTATACCAGCTCCCGGCCCCTCGATTTTTACCAAAAGGACATTATTGATCACAAGCATGTTGGGGGATGGTCGACATGACATGGGATGACCCCAAACCAATCCGTGGCTAATCCCAAATATAATGAGGGATATTCCATTCATATCCATTAATCTTACCATCTGGTTATTTAACAGTTTGCCATGGAAAATCACCATGCTATTAATAGGTAAACCATCTATAAATGGGCCATCAATTTTCTATGGCTATGTTAAATAACCAGAGGGTAAGTGTTTTTTTGGGACCCATTTACGATTCGTGGGGCCCCAAGGCCCCAAGTAAAAGATCCTGATCGCAGATCGCAGCCAGGTGGACAGGAGAGTCATGCGCTTTGCCGCGGTGCCATGACTTGGAGATGCAGATAGCTGGCTGAGAACAGCTATCTTAAGGTAAGTGACTTCTTATTATAAGTTATAAGTCAGCCAGATAAAATGATACAAGGATGTACAGAATATATATATATATATACACATACAATATCTATATCTATATATATATATATTTATATCTATATAAAAGCATAGATGGCTATTGATGATAAACATATTGAGTATAAGATAGATTACATTGTAGTACTATATACACCAATTTGTATATTTATATACACATCAGATTCGGGCATATTTACAATATTTAGGAAGGACATGATTATTGTTTTGCCCCATACAGTAACTCACCTCAAAACAACGGGCTGACGGCTGAGTTTCCCTCTTGCATGGGAAGCTTAGGAGCTACCAAGAGTTTCCCAACTACATGATAGTTTAATTTGTGGCTTTGGGATTTTTGACATTCTCATTCAACCCTTTTAAAATTGGGATATTTCAATATATTTCTTCGCCTTCTCACTTCCAAAACGGAAAGTCTCGTTGCGAAATGTACTGGAACCCAGGGGTGCTTTTTACTCTATTTTAGCACGCCCATTTCATGGGTCAGGCCCTCCAAAACAGTCAAATGTGCTTTAGGTGCAGAGACATACGCATAGATATATAATCGGATACACATATGTCACATGCACATATATGCATATGCACAGGTTCTGTATGCGTACTTTTTTGTGCATATACATGCAGATAGACGAGCATACTATATACGCGGAAAAATAACTATTAGTTACATTACATTATGTAGAATGGTCAAGAAATGATCCAGTGATGGTCAAATCACCATTGGTCAAATCGCCAATTTCTATCCATCATCAATAGAATAGTGATTATCCATTGTCAATTATCAATATATAGTGATTATTCATGGGATTATTCATGGGTTTATCTATACCAATTCTATTTCATAGAGTGATTATCCATGGGATCCATGATCCATAGCATGGCCAGACCTTTTATCCATGAGAATCCAAAAATCTGAATATCCCATTGGAATCACTTGATCCCAATGACTGAACAATCTCCATGAATGACTGGGATGAAGCGTCAATTTTACCTCACTATGTTCGCACTGGAATGATGGCAAGTGTCGCTATCCAGTCCCAAGTCTTTATCGCCGGTGAATTTCCAGAGGAATGGGATCATTCCATTTTATGATCCATGGGATCATGATACATTACTCCAAAAAAATAATGGAGTATATATATATATATATGATTCCATGAAATATAGGTAAATATAGGTATCCCAGGTATTACTATATATATATATTATGATTCCATCTATTTTCCCATATATTTGTACATCTAAAAGACCTGGGAGAAATCCTTTTTAAAATTGTTAGGTGAACCTGCGAGCCTTCCCGGATCTCGCGGAGAGGTTTGGAGTGCCTTGGTTTCAGAAAAGCTGGAAGCCACTTTTTTTGGGTGTTTCATGGGGTTTAATGGGCATGATATATGTACAGTATATATATATAAATAGGCATAGGTTACCAAATGGGATAAAAAATGGGATTTATAGGATATATATATATATATATTTAATGGGGATATCTATGTGATATGTGCATATATATGTATATATATATATGATTCAATGGGATAAAAAATGGGATTTATAGGATACCCAGACCCGACTTAGTCGATGCTCAAAGGGTCTGTCTGAAAATGGGGTGGCTACCCTCTTTTGTGGCCAATCCCAAGGATTGGGACAATTGTGATAAGCTCTGGTTATGTCAAAATAGCTATTGAAAATGGCCATAGAAATAGTGGATTTACCCATTAATAGCATGGTGATTTTCCATAGTTATGTGAAAGTTTACCAGAGGGTAATCCATAGAAATTGAGGGCACACGATTTTCAGACACACCCATATGAAAAACCCAACGACCACGAATCCTTTAATTGTGTGTTCCAACAAATATGGAGCTTGAACCAGATTTGACGATATCAAACGAGCAAACGTTGATGTTCAATCAACAAAGATCTTTTGACTGCAAAATGGGTGCTCACAAAACAATCATAGGTAGATAGAAACACATTAATTGTGCATAATCTTGCGGCTATTCCCAACCATGAGAAGAATATGTCAAATATTGGGGTTCCAACCAGAAGTCCTCCTTTCACGGTGTCTTTTTCAAGCTCAGCTCGGAGTCAGCTCTGATCCAATATTCTGAAGACGGATTTCATAGTTATAACATGTTATAAACAATCATGGGGATTCAAAAAGGCATCCCCATTTTGGTGACATCTCTTAAAAAACGATGTCAACTTTGCTGCGGATGGGTCCGGGATGCCGGGATGCCTCCAGGTGTCGTCGTACCCTTTGATCATCTCGCTCTATGCAGGGCGCAGCTTGGAGGAAAATCAGGAAGCTGACCATGGGGAAACCATGACGGAATTGGAGGTTTTTTTTTCAGGGAACCTGTCCATAAATCAGAAAAACCTAGAAGAACCATAGAAAAACCGCAGAAGAACCATAGAATCGACTTGAAGCCGACGGGCCGTGACGACCGTTACGAGGTCGAGGGGAAGACATGACTGGCTTGGGAGGCAACTGTTGCGCCCAGTTGGAGCGAGGGTTGCCACCTGGCGATGTTCTGGCAACACTCAATTTTTCCCCGTGTTCTTTGGCCAAAAACAAACCAGTGACGTGGTTCATGACACCAATCAAAATTGATCCAAGCTGTTTATTTTTTGATTATTCTTGCTTTTGATACTCAAAAGAAGTGCCTTTCGTCCGCCACGTTTGTGGTTGCGCCCCAGTGACTTGACTGAGAAAATTCTTTTAAAAGTGGCAAGCTCTACAAATTGAAGACCCCAATTATGAAAGTGCACTTAATCATATAATCTTATATAGGCATGTTACTATTTCCCAAGAACGGTTTATTTTATTCCCATGAAACCTGAAACAGAATGGTCAAGAAACATCTCACAACTCATGGCTTCCAGTGGTTTCGTGAACATTTTGCCATTGAAACACCAGCGTTCTTTTTCCAGCGCCAGGTGCCGAGAGTATCGTTCGCTTTGCCAAGGAGCAACACCGCAAGGCGGGTTCTACTTCAGGGGCGCGGGCCCCTGAAGTAGTCAATGGGTTCATACCCCCAACATACCCCAAGTAATATATAGAATATCCCCATTTATATATGGGATTATATGCGATTATATGACCACTTACCTACCGTAGTAATTAGGATGAACATCCAGCTGCGATTTTTTCATCATACCAAATGGGTGATTTCACTGAGGGTAACGTACGAATATCTATGGGAGTCTCAAAAAAGAAAAAAAACAGGCTTACCCTCTGGTAAACTAACATAACTATGGAAAATCACAATTTTTAATGGGAAAAACCACTATAAATGTGGTATTTTCAATAGCTATGTTAGTCATTACCAGAGGGTACTCACCAGTTTGAAGACATAGGATGATCCTCCAAGAGTTTCCGGAACTTCACCTGGGAGTAACTCACCAGGTTTCACTGGTGAACTTTTTTGGCGCTCGAGACAACGAGACGAGACTGAAGATGTTAGGTATTTGATGGTATTTTCCTAGCATTAACCGGCAAATAACTATGAAAGTGCAATACCTAAAAAACTGCATCAACGGTTATTTTTGGGAGAAGAGTTTGAGATAGCTATGGAACATTCGAATTTTCATAGGTGTTCATAGGACCAAGGGGATGGTCTATTGATCATGGTCATGGTAGATGTTTGATGGTTCCATGTGTCAACACATCATAAAGCATCCATATATAGTATCATTATATGAGCTCATATATCACTAATATTAGGAGGCTAGAGGAGGCTAAATGTAGCAACATGTAGCAACATCTTCTTGCACGTGATTTAAGTGTCAATGGTCGCTGAATGCTATATCCAGAGATCCTGTTTTTTTAGGATCCCCAAATTCCATGGCTTAACCGTTGATACCCCCATAGCTAGGCTTAGGACACCTCCATTCTGAACCATCATCTCACCAAAGAAACATTGAACATATCGACCTATGACACGGTTAACCATGGAAGATACCATGGATTTTCCATGAACCTATGAACATCTCAACGCCCTAAACCAACAACGCCCTTAACGGACTTACGACGCGGAACCGCCTCCGCCGGCAGTTCTTTTCCAAGTCTCCCGACTGGGCCAAAGAAATGCCCAAGTGGCCAACGCAGGCGTGGCTGGTGCATGCTGGTGCATCCCACACATCACGTTTCGATGGGTCAAACACCATGTAGAAAACCCACAGATGAATGGCCAATTACATGAATATTTATGGTCTATGGGTTATCAATACGGGTTATAACCAACATGGTTAATATTCTCCAGTAACATCTGGGAGTTACTTACATGAGTCATTAATATGGGTTATAAACCAGCTACATCCAACAGGATGCACATCCAAGTAATCACCCAAAAAGGGACCAAACCAATCGCAAGTTTCTCGGGGCCAAATGCTCATGGGACCATTTTTGAAGTCACTCGCCGCAATTTTTGGTGACACACATCCGTTATCTGGTTGGTGGTTTGGACCATTTTTTATTTTCCCCAATAGTTGGGATGATGATCCAATCTGACGAACTCATATTTTTCAGGGGGGTAGGTATAGGGTTGAAACCACCAACCAGTTATTCTAAGATTTCTAAGGGCTTATTGAGAGCTGATTAGCGGCTTGTGAACCAGCTATCATTATTATCTTTGGGCCTCCACAAAGGGGTGAACTCCTGACGAGAATGGCGCCCGTGGAATCCCGTGGGAAGCCTCGATGATTTTGGGGTTAAGCTGAGGATTCCTTGAGCTCTCCCGCAGAGTTTCTTGGAGCATCCAGGTTGGGTGCAAACACTGGACCATTTAGCAAAATTTGGGGAATCCAATGATTGCACAATATATATATATATGTATATATATATGGTTGGCTTAGACAACAGGAGGTCCAGATGTCCGAAAAAGGTAGAACAGTTCGGCAACAAGGGGGTCTTCAAAGGTTCAGAGTTCTTGACCAAATTAGTACATTGAGTTTTATCCTCCAAGAATGCTGCAGTGTTTCAAAAAACTGTTCTGCGACCTGGCAAAAACTGTTTCTGGCAAAAAACTGTTCTGCGACCTGTTCTATTTGGTGCTGATGGAGGGGCGGTTTGACCATGAACCGAATCCCACTACGATATTTTTTTCACCTAACAGCAGGCAATCGTCCAGAAGCCTCTTGAGATGTCATATAAAAGTTGAATAATCAGCAGCACTTCAGCCTGTATCCGCGCATCAGTGTGGTTTTTTTTTATGACCTCACCACAACGTCACTGCAAGTGATAGTAGCAACTACCCCAATAAAGTGGCCTAATTTTTCAGGTTGTTGAATGTTTGCTCTGGATCATCCAGATAAATCAACACACACAGGGTCTGAAAGTTGGATACCCTTACCCTCTGGTTATGACATTCACAGTTTGCCATGGAAAATCCACCCATTTTATAGCTAGGGAAACCATCTATTTCGATTAGGGCCATCTAAAAACCATGGCGAACTGTTAGTCATAACCAGATGAATAGGTAAACCATCTATTTCGATTAGGGCCATCGAAAAACCATGGCGAACTGTTAGTCATAACCAGATGGTAAATCTACAATTTGCTCATCATCATCGATCAGCTCAACGAGGTTCGGAGCTTGGAACGGTACAGGCGGTACCTGGCGGGAGCTCTTGGGTAGAAGCACCTGGTGCGGGGGCCCAGGCCCGATGTCGAATAATGTTGGGCCCGCTTTCCTGGATGTGAATCTCGTCCGAAGCGCTTTCTGACCAAGTTCTACACGCTTAAATTACCTGATATGGGGGTGGGTCAAAACCTATTATTATCAATTCTAATGGGATGAACATCCATTTACCAGCTATTTTGATGTTCACCAGGGGTACAGGGTTTTGACACACTGCCATATCTATATAAAATATACACAGAGGGCAGGCCTCAAAGCGAAGGCACACAAATCCAGAGCAAAGCTGTGGCAAAAAGGCAGTGCGGGGGACAGTAACCGGCTGGCAGAAGAAATGTGTACCTTCAAACCTTCAAACCTTGGACCTTGAACCTTCAAACTTTCAACCCAGACACAAAAAGAGCAAATGCAAACGCAGGCAGAAGAGAAAAACATCGCAGCAAACATGACAGAAGTACAACCAATCCCTGTTCTGTTCTTGTTCTTGTTCTTGTGCTTCTTGTTGTTTTTGTTGTTGTTGCTGCCGCAGAGGCCTCCAAAGTTTGCTGCATGTCCACACAGTGTCAAACATTGAAATAACTCGAGGTATGCCAGCCAGCATTGCATGCTATGCGCAAATTACATCACTGAAATACAAAGTTCCAAACGCAGACGTCTATGAGAGCTTGAGAGCCAACGGTTTGTGCAGACCATGATATTCCTGCGGAGTAAAGCAGAAGAAATGCCGCACCTGCCACGCATTGCCACGCAAAAGCATCTGGCGTCTCATCCAGCTCAAAGCGGTCCACCCCACCCAACCAGCCCCTAGAAATGCCGCACCTGCCACACGAAAGCTATTTATTTCATCAGTAGGACATGTCGCACCGTATGACAATTTTGTGTGACAATGTTGCACGTGACAACTCTGCGCGTGTTTGTGACAATGCTGTGTTTGACAATGTTGTGTGTGTGTGCGCGCGCGCGCGTATCCGTGCGTGTCATGCTCTGTTCCAAAGAGCTCTATAGAATTTGCGTGAGCCGATGTCTATTTTAAGCAGGGGGCACAGGCCCATCGTGGATAGTTGTGCCAACGAGCTATTCCACAATGGAGGAAGCGGAGGTTGATCACCTCCATGTACCCCCGCATGCTGCATGTGAAGCATTCGAATCGTTTAGTGGCTCATCCGACTCACATCTTTCACAACTGTCCGGGGCATATTTCAACCATGTGAGAACTACCCTCTGGTAAACAAACATAGCTATTGAAAATGGCCATTTATAGTGGATTTTCCCATTAAAAATGGTGATTTTCCATAGTTATGTTAGTTTACCAGAGGGTACCTGTAAGATTGGCTGATGCCTCAAGCCATGGAAAAATGAGATTCACAGCGGAGCCATGCCGAACGACCAAGTTGTCAGATGTTCAGCAGGAACGACCAAACTTCCTGTCCTCCTTTGCGTGCACTCCTCTTCCTTTATTTTTTTAATGCTTTGTTGCTGTGTATATTATATTATTCAATAATATTCAATAATATTCAATGATATTCAATAATATTCTATTATGTTCTATATAGTTCTATACAATTCTATATATATTACGTATATATATATACATATTTAAATAGCTCCCTATACTTCTAGAATATATATATATATTAGTACCAGGGGCCGCATCGCAAGACCGCCGGTTCGAAGCTTGCATGTGGTGTCTTGGGAGGCTGTAGACGTCCGTAACTGGAGGACACCCACCTCTAGATATATTTAGTTGGTTTTTACCCTCAATATATATATATATATATATTATATATATGTACATATACGACGATTTGCTTATTAAAAGGGGATCCCCAAAACCATGGATTTCAATACTAAAATGGTCTAATTATTATAATTGTTTCTTGATTTGGGGGTACCCCATTTTAGGACCCCCCCATATTTATCCAGGAACTCGTGGCCGTATGGCGGCCGTATGGCGGCCGTATGGCGGCCGTTGTTCCAGGTTTTTGCTTCATACTCTAGCGGCCAGATATCCTGAAGTTCCCAGCAAAGTTGGGGCGCCCAGGACACTTTGCCTCCAACCAGGGCAGATGATTGTAATATGGGGTCACGACTTGTTGGTATATCTAATGGCCATTCCAGGAACCGATCTATTGGAGGTACCTACCATATAAATTCCATATAAGGCCTAGGATTCAGGGCTATGTAAGGGGAGAAAAAACAACATACCCTCTGGTAAACTAACATAGCTATTGAAAATTGCCATTGAAATAGTGGATTTACCCATTAAAAATAGTGGATCTTTCCATAGCTAACTGTTAGTTTACCAGAGGGTAAGTGCCATTAAATCCCATTAAATCCCATTAAACCACCATTTTCCTATGGTTTTCCTATGGTTTTTTCTGTACATGTCGATTTTTTGGGGTCTCCATGTGGAAACTGCTCTGCTCGAACACTCCGAAACTGAAACGGCCCGCCCTGGTAGAGCCGAGGCCGATCGTGTGGCAATACAAAACTTCATGGCAGCTTTGGGGCCGGGATTCTCAGCCACAGATCTATACAAGCTTACGGTAATATATATATATATACATGATATAAATTGATATAATAGATATATAACATATATATATAATAATATATATATATGATATAATATATATATATTATATATTATATATATGATAATATATATATATGATATAATAGATATAAATATCATGTAACAAACTAACCCGTGTCAGTTGATGTTGATAAAATGGCCGATTCGGTGATCTTCTTGACTTAGCTGAAGAAATGTCTTAGACCTGGGTTCGCCTTTTGAAAACGTATTAGGATGTGTTAGGATGAATCAGCAAAACTCCTAGATGCCAATGACTCAAAGGAAATGGAAATTGTGTATAGCATTTCTTTCTTTTGGGTCATGGTGAACATGATTATCCACCAGATGGTTTCATGTTACCCTCTGGTAAATTAACATGGACCCTGGCAGTCATCGGGGTTGGAAGACTAGTTTCCATTAAACATTGGTGATTTCCAGGGTCTATGTTAATTTAATTTACTAGAGGGTAGATATGACATGACCAATTTTGTGGTCACGACTTGGCACCCGACTTGGGCCACTTCGCCCATGGATCACCATGGATCACCCAGGCAGCACTATCCCTGCCCCATTTGCCGAAGACATCTGCGAGCCGGGGCCCGTAGCACATCCTTTCTCCTCTTGAAGCTTCAGTGCGTGCTCAGGATGAAGACTTTACAATACTATACATGTGTTTTTTTTTAATGTTTTTTTTTGCATCATGTGATTTAGATTTATACAGAGTCAACATATGTGATATGTTAAGCGGGGGCTCAAAAATGAGATTCTCTTTTGTGATACAACTGTAGAATTTTGTTGTCATACCATACCATACCATCGCTGTCTGCCGAGGACAAGCTAATGTCGCTGCCAGTTGCGAGTGAAAATCGGCGGGAACTCAGTCTGTGGCTGGGTACTTAGTCCCTTACAGCGATTCCTGTGATGCTACCCTGCGGTAATTTCACATGGAACAAATAAAGGGGGGTTCCTAAAATGGGGGATACTATGGGATAGCCAAAATAGTTGGTTTATTTCATGGATCTATTCTATTCGAATGGATGAGAACTGGGGGTACCATGACCTCTGGAAAGACCCACTGTTGGAAGATCACCATTGGACCATTTCTGGTGGCTAAACCATGGTAAACCCATTGATAGAACCCCCCCCAGTGGTGACCCCCATGGCAATCGCCAGGTTGTGCCAGCTGCACAATTCGGTGACGTGCCCAGAGCGACGGAGAGCTGGGTAGAACATAGGGATTTCATGCGATTTCCCCAGCAAAAAATGGAGATTTCACCACGGAAAAATGGGGATTGAATTTAAAAGCTGTGCTTTTGCGGAACTGATTTTGACCATTTTTTGATCTTGATTAAAAAAATCTAGCGAAATGCGATTGCTTATTCTATATTCTTTATATAATTATCCTATTTCCAGGGTGTTTTGGTGTTTTTTTCTCGGATGGACGACGAAGAAAACATCGGTCGGATGAGGTGAACAAAGATCTTCACAAAGCGCAGCACTCGTGCAACTCTTTTGAACTGGACCTCCAGTGCGCAGCTCAGTCAGCGCCGTTTCTCGCAGATCTTGTTCCGTTTGAAGGATGGAAATAAATGTGTGTATGGAATATGCATATGTACATACAGATACACATGAGCATACAAGTATGTAATTGACAGTATATATATATTGTATTGTATTGTATTGTATTGTATTGTATTCTATTTTATTATAGTATATTATTATATGTTACTAAGTTATATATATATATATACATATTTCCCTATTAGTTTGTATTATATAATGTTGTGCTATGTAATATCGTATTGTATTATACTATATCATAGTGTATTATATTATAGTGTATTATATTATTATTATAATATATTTTATTATGTTATATTATCTTATTTTATATTATTTTGTATTATATGATGTTATGTTATGTTATGTTATATTTTATATTATATTGTTTTTTAAATCATATTATATTCTATCATATTATATTATGTTATATTATATTATCTCTGGAATCCATTCAATCGCAGCCATATATATATATATGTATGTATGTATGTATGTATGTAATGTATGTAATGTATGTAATGTAATGTAATGTAATGTAATGTAATGGTATGTAATGGTATGTAATGGTATGTAATGGTATGTAATGGTATGTAATGGTATGTATGTATGTATGTATGTATGTATGTATGTATGTATGTATGTATGTATGTATGTATGTTGTATGTATGTATGTGGTAGTATGTATGTCTGTATGTAATGTATGTATGTCCTGAATGTATGTAATGATGTACATGTATGTAATGTATGTAATGTAATGTAATGTAATGTAATGTAATGTAATGTAATGTAATGGTATGTAATGGTATGTAATGGTATGTAATGGTATGTAATGGTATGTAATGGTATGTATGTATGTATGTATGTATGTTTTTGGTAACATTACATATCATACGTATGCACATACGTACAGACCAACAGACAGCGATCCTTTCAGCGATTGGTTGCAGAGATCCAATCCTTTCCTCATGCTGCAGGTACCTCAAGACTTGTGGGGACTGTACCCAGCAGGCAGACCATTCTGGCCATGGCAACTTCTGATTTTAGGATGGTTTGGTGTTTAGAAAACCAAGAAATGACCAAGAAAACCTTGTCAGAAGCTATTAGACACCCTGGGAACTTCATTTGAAATTCATTACCCTCTGGTAATTTAACATAACTATGGAAAATCCACTATTTTTTATGGGAAAATCCACTATAAATGGTCATTTTCAATAGCTATGTTAGTCATTACCAGAGGATTTTTGAAGCAACGGACTGGTGCCATAGCTCATCCAAGATGTTGTGATGTTTTCTCCGAGACTTCATCGAAGTCGAAACGTTTGTTGGTCCCTGGATCGAGTTTGAATCTGTGTTGTGATAATGAACTATTAAAAGTACATTAGCACATCCCACATGAACATCGGATGGTGATGGTGATGAGTTGTTCAAAACCAAACTTTTTGGATCCCAATTGACGAACCTAACATCTTCTAACGTTGTAAATCTATGTAAATCTGCTTGGTGGTTTGGAACATGGCTGGTATATGACTTTCCATTCGGTTGGGAATGTCATGATCCCAATTGACGAACTCCATCATTTTTCAGAGGGGTAGGCTCAACCACCAACCAGATTATTATTAATCATCACTAACCGTTAATAATAACCATCATCATTAACCATATACCTACCTTTAACCACCAACCATATATATAATATATATATAGATAGATATAGATACACATAAATTAATGGAGGTTTTCATGGGAAAGTCATTTAAATTTACAGGGGATTTTCCAATTGTGAACTATCTCGGTCCTTCGATTCCTTGGAGCCGTGGATCATGTCATGAGACATAGCCGACATAGCCAGGCATGGGACATCTTCAAGCCATATTTTGGGTGATGTTTTTACCCACCATTTTTGTCATTTTTATCGATATGAATAAGAATAATCATGACTAGTTAGATGAAAGGAAGTTGAGTTCGAAAACTTCCGAGTTACGGATGATGGTCATGGTTACATGGTTAGCATTCACACCATCATGTCAACCACATCATGATGTCAACCTCAGAATCAAGTTCTTGGGAAGTGCAACAGTTCCGGAGCGTGGGAATCTCCACGGGTGTTTTCACACTCTCGGGCGCGAAATCCTTGGTTTCACGGGTATGGTGCCTCCTGGGGTCGCCGAAGTAGTAGGGTCTTTGTTTCCGCGGGTGCCGGCCTCGATGTGCGAAGGTTTTCGACAAAAAGTGCACAGGACTTTGGCGCGAGCTCGATTTGCACTTGAACATGTTAAAAACTGAGGCGGTCTTGGAGCACTTTTGGAAGGTTTGACTCATGGATTCATTGCTTCATTGCTTTATAAGTTCATGGATGCATTGATTCACTGACTCATTGATTCACTGATTCAACTCATTGATCCATTGCTTCATTGGTTCATTACGGTTCATTGATTGGTTTGACAGAATTTGACTCTTGATTCATTGTTTCGTTGCTTTACAGTTTTATCGATTCATTGGTTCATTGATTCTTTAACTCATTGCTTCTTTAATATTCACTGAATCATCGGCTCATTGAATCTGCGGCTCATTGCTTCATTGCTTCATTGACTCATTGATTCATTGGTTCATTGATGCATTGAATCGCTGAACCATCGGTTCATGGATTCAGTGATTGACTGCTTCATTGTTTCACTGAATCATTGACTCATTGGTTCATGGACTCACTTACTCCTTCATTGACCCATTGATTCGTTGATTGGTACTGTAATTCGTTGGCTGCTTGATTTATTGTTTCAAGGATTCGTTGATTTATCGAATCATTGATCCAGTGATTCAGTGTTCATGCATTCATTGATTGAATCATAGATTCATTGGTGTATTGGTTCATTCAATCAGTTGTGCATGGCTTCTTTCATGTCATTTCAGCGGCATCCCAAGCATCATTTGCTCATTCGTTGATGCACCTCATAACTTCAATACTTTATTGCTTCTGCATCTCAGAAACTTTCCTATAGGCCATTGATTTGTTATAGTTGATTTGTTTTGTTTCCGACACTTCCGCCCCGGCGGGCAGGGGATTTTTTTTGGTATGCATAGAACGCACATAATATGTGTGTATATATAGGTATATATATATATATATATAGGTATATATATATATATATATAGGTATATATATATATAGGTATATATATATTTATATATATAGGTATATATATATTTATATATATATTTATATATATATGTATATATATACATATGCACATGTATATAAATATATATAAATATATATAAATATATGTGCATATATGCATATGTATGCATACATGAATAAATATTTTTTCATATGTACACATGCACACAGAGACACACACACACACACACGCACACACATACGACAAAAAATGAGGATGAACATGGATGAACATCCATTTTCCATCATGTATATTTTTTAAATTTCCACACGAAACTTTGAGGCATCACGGTGACATACCCGTGGTCAGGCATCCATAGACGAGGAGACCCCAAGGGATTCGAGGGACAACAGCATGTGGATGGGTCAATGGTCCCATATGTGCCATGGTCAAGGGATGGATTCATGTAGTAAACCCAATGGCATATTCAACTGCCATTTGGGATGGTTTCAATCGCACCCATACAATGGTTATTTTGGGGATTGTTTATGATTGGGTTTGCCACATTATATACTTATATACCCAGTGTTTTTTTTTGGGAATATAGTTCCATTTTCATGTTGGAGATTTAGATTAACCCATTGTACAGAATCCCATTCATGATGGTGGGATGACCATAAACCATATGCATCCATATGCCATATACCATGTTTTGACCCTAGCACATTTACTGTATATAATATGGTTGTAACTTGCAACATTCAATGGATTGGTTGAAGGAAACAATTGGCAGGAAACCATGGTCTTTACCCGAAAACATCTTGGGAAAATAGGGGGGGGTATCCATGGGCTTAAGTTGGGATGTAGCTGGATTAAACCCATCATCAGTATGAATCAGTAGTTATATGCTTCCGGATCTAGATCAAAACCAACGCGTATCCTGGTCGTCACATCAGCTGTTGAAGGATGTTCATGGCCCCCCCACAAAAAACATCCAGCTGGTCTGGTTCCGCGGCCAAAACCCATGGCGAAGTTGGGGGCGCAGATGGGAGTTGTATTTTTGCCATAATTTGCAATAATTCTCCAGCAATTGGAATGGTTCTAAGAAGTTTCCAACACTTGGAATTGTTTCATTTCAACAAAAAGGGGGCTTCCTAAAATGTGGGAGCCCCAAGTCCTCAGGTTTCCTAAGTCATAGAACTGGGGGTAACCCCCATGACTTGTTTTTAGAAACCTCCATTATTAACCATTACGAAGTATCATTAAAAATAATTAACATCATCTATACAACCGTTATTAAGAAGTGGTAATTAGCCAACTTGAGGCAACCTGTTTGCAGCATATTTGGTCAGGAGGAGCCACCTCAGCCCGGACATTGGAATTACTTCCACTACATGGAGACGAATCCGATTCCGGTGCGCAACTGGAGGGGTCGATCCCTAGGTGAGACATAGGCAGGGGCATAGGTTCGTTTTAGCCTACACAAAGCGTAGGCTTGGTGTAGAAAACCCGTTGGCAACAGTTAGAATCTATTCATTTTGCTTTGATTGGTTGTGATATTTGTAGTTTATGGTTCCAAAACCTCATGCCACAATCGAAAACAAAAAGAAACCATGGCCACGTAGGCAAAACCTACACTGTGTAGGCTAGCGCTGCGTAGGCTACCTCATGCAATGGTGTAGGCTCGATGTAGACGGTTGTGTAGGCTATATGCTAGTGGTCATCGAAAGACAAGGATAAAAAACATTACTCAGGTGAGTAAAAGCCGTGGAATTTGCATGGGTCATTTGACGGGTTCTGATGGGATGATAGGTGGAAAACCGCTGGCTCATTTGAATTTCATTCCACTAGTTTTAGGATCCTGTGGCCAGCGTTTGGTCTCGACTTGAAATTCTGTGAAGGCAGGCAGCAGGCGCTTGACTCCAAAGCAAGTTCCTGGCAACTCGAGAAAAGTACTGTGGAATCCTGTGAAAAAACAGAGCATAAAAGACGAAACTGTTCACGATTCTTGCTCCAAACTAGTGCTCCTACAGCGTCCCACAGCTGGATGTTCACATCCACCAGTTTTCCGCACTCTCCAAAGGTTCAAGCCTCGAAATCCGAAGAGCTGCCCTGCGCTCAGTGGTGGAAGGCTTCCATGGACTCACAAGATCCCTCATGTTTAGACCTTACTTTGTGGTGAAAAACGGAATCGGATCCGTGGGGCGTTCACATTATACCTTAGTTAATTAAAGTAAGTAGGGACAATGTCCACTTATACCTTATGACCAGTGTGAACCATCCCATTTATGGGAAGACCGGAGAATTACAACACAAGCGTTACGTCTTCCCGATGCTCCTGTTTCGCGCAGGTCCGCTGCTTTGAGCTTCCGAGGCGATCAACCCTAAACTCTAAAATCCTCCGCTGAAACCCTAAAACTTAAACCATTGCGTATAGCCAAAATGTTTGCAACTTCTGCGAAGAATGTTGATTCTGCACAAGATCCTCAATTGTTTTGTCGGGCAAATGTTGGGTGTCGGGCGTGAAGTTGCTAAACCAGCCACTTTGGGGCAGACTCCAGCGAGGTGGTTGGGACATGGGATAACATGGGGGGATTGGCTCCTAACCTTCTCTTGGGCAGTTCCAAGATGGAAAAGGATGAAGCATTCTGGTTGGTGGTTTCAAAGATGTTTTTTCCATTTCATATGGGATGTCATCTTTCCCATTGACGAACTCCATCATTTTTCAAGATGGGTATTGCACCACCAACCAGACTTGGTATTTTGATGTATTTTGGGTTTTCACATGCTTTCACCGAGTGAAATCACGCCTGCAGACCCTGCGTTTTGAGACTTGGTGGCGATGGCATGGCACCCATCCTTTGGAGGTTTCCATAGTCATGGGGCTACACCAACAGCTCGTTGGTTATGATGGAAAATCTTACGAAAATGGATGATTGAGGGGTACCATCCATTTATGGAAACCTCCATTTCAGTTCCCACTTCTTTGTTTTACAAAATTTGCTTGTAGAACATTTTTATGTAGGATATATGACCATAGTTTACTGCTACTTTTCAAAGCTTCATGTTATTTCATGTTTCATATGTCGAAACAAGGCTTATTCACATCTTCGTAAGTCTTGTGCTTTCCCAGCTCTAGGCTTTTCCCTCAAATTTGCTTGGTCGTATGCCATGTTCTTTACTTCATCAGATGAAGCATAGGACATGTTAGTATGAGTAGCCGTAATACAAGATCTTACAAGTACCACAATGTCAAGATTATAAAACCTTTTGTGGTTTACAGATAATGTTAACATCTAGTATCAGGGATTCAGCAGTCTGCTGTTTGCACCCTCGCTCCCCCAGTTTTCGGAGGGTAAGTCGGGAAAATGTCGTGATTATCCAGCATGAAAGTTGATGAGCACCATTGATTACCAAAGTAGAAAATGGGGCGGCAGTGGCCCCATTCTGGGTATCTTACCTTCAAATGGTTGTTCCTGATTATCTTTCAAATTGGTTGGGTGATGTTTGAGTTGGAAACTTAAGAGCTATAGACTCACCTGCAAGCTGAAACCAGTTCACAACACCGACATTTCAACCAAGAATCTGAAGCATCGAGAGGCTGCAACTCGCACGTGTCATGACTCAAACAACGGAGGGCTGTTTTCGCTGGGCGCAGACTCCTTGCGGGGTCCGGCGTTGCAAGGCGCAGAGCTGACGAGCTGTTGTGTTACGGCGGCAAGTGTGCGGCCTGAGGTGATGCCGTGGCGCCGCTGACAGCTGAGCTGGAAAAAAATGCGGGTGCTAGAAGGGCGAGGTCGGTGGACTTTGATGCAGATTGTTTTGGGTGTCGCGAACTGCAGGCCTGAGCTGGAGAAACGAGTCTAAAGCTTTGCCACGTTGGTCCGCTCATGTGCTTCCTTTTTGTTGCCGCCAATTGCCCAACTGCCTGCAGCGGGCAATTTGATTCCGGCAGCCTGGCGGCACGCAGTTACCACATCAGTGAAGCCGTCATCAACTAATAGGAATGTTCCAGCTGTCAGAGGCTGATTGGCCAACATGGCGTACCAAACTTTCCATGTGCGCAATTTGGCTCGATCGGAGCGCCCAGCCCCTGCTGGGAGTGAATCTCGGTGGCATTGGGAAGCAGCGAAGAAATTTCACACCAGTGACCCGGCAAGGGTGTAGCACTGCCCCTTTTTCAATAATTAATTATATAAATGTCAGACATTGTGTCATACTGTAGAACCTCCAGCAGTTCAGTAAGGCAAAGCAACCACTCGCCCCAGGCACAACGAAGCGGTGCTTGCGCTCACGCGCAGGCACCTGGCGGCCCCAAATTGGGGCGGCTGTTGTGGCGCTGACGCTTGTTACGTGGGGGGTCTAGAACGGAAATGGGTCGAGTTGGGGTGGTTGATCATGGTTTATCCATGCTTATCCCATTGTCCCCACTGTTGATGATTGGTTTTCCAGTGACACTAAAAGTAAGATGTTGTCCCTTTTCCCTTTTCCCTGTTGATGATCACTTACTGTTTATCACATCACCATTTCTGTCATGGTTTTATCCAGTCTTATCATGTTCAACACGATTTTTTTTGTTGATTACATATCATTCTGCAAGCCATGATCCTCCACCGCAAGGGCCAGATCTCATGGGGCACTGCCGGACCTCAACCGCGAGCTGCAGATCTCAGTGGGCACTGCCGGGCCTCAACAGCGAGCTCCAGATCTCAGTGGGCCATGCCGGACCTCAACAGCGAGCGCCAGATTAGGCACTGCCGTACCCCAACTGCGAGAGCCAGATGTCAGTAGGCACTGCGGGACCTTTTTGCGAGCGCAAGATGTCACATAGAATGTCAGCTAGGATGTCAAAAGAGATGTCAAGTAGAATTCCTCATAGAATGTGAGAGAGAATGTCAAATAGAATGCCAGATATATGTGATGTGATGTTTAGATGTGGTCTTTCTGTCATGTTGGTGGATTTGTATGATCATTGACATAATATATGTCAGATTAGTTGAAATGCCATGGTCGGGTTCCATTTTCGTCCGCAGTTTTCATCTCTTGAAGGCGGAGCAAATCGTGCGACGTCATGGTGGTTTTGGTAGTTCCAAACATGGCCAAAACTTGATCCCAAGATGAGACGATCCATGCCATGAAATGCCATGGTATCCATTGCCAATGGATACCTCCTATATCAACTAACAGTTTGCTATTGAAAATGCATCATTTATAGGGAAAAATGATGATTTTTTCCATAGCGATGTTAGTTCACCAAAGGGTGCCACATGTTTCCATTGTTTTCTAGCTGACATTTTCCCATTGTACACATCTGACTTGAACGTAGGATGGGTGGTTTTTATTACCATAGAAAATAATTTAATTATGGTTCCTATGGATTTGACAGATTAGAGTGGACACCCGCGAACATGATCATCAAAATTGTACAATATGATGCTATATGATACATTGATACATGGGTTTGTCAGAAGGTAGGCTATCCCCAAATTCTGTGATAGACGACTGATTTCTCCCATACAATTTGCCATAAATTTTGGTATCCCCCAAACAATTTGGTTCCAAAATGGCCTTCGTATTTTTGAAGGGCTGGCTGCTGGCTCAACCGCCTGCCAGACACACGCAAGTCGTTTTGCATAAGAACCACCATAGTTTGCTACTTGTAGTAAAATTGTTAAAAAAATTGTGGATGGATCAAAAACCGATCAAAACCATTGATCTCACTGATATTTGGGTGGGGTGATCATCCATAGGTCCCATTTGTATCCATTTGTTGTGATCCATACCCATATGTGTCGTCAAAAGTTGGATTATACACCAATGTTGGAGGATGGTCAGACCAACAATAGGGACTCAATGGGACTTAAATAAATATATATATATATATTATAGTATTATATATTTATATCTTATCATATTATATATATTTTTAATGCTACATATAAATATGCATATTATTATTCTATGTATATTCTGATATTATATATACAATATTATCATATTATCTATATTCTCATATTATATATATTATATTACTTTTGAATATTACATATATGTATATCATATTATAAAACATTTTTAATATGTGTAAATGTATATTATTTAAAAACATTATATATTATATTTGTATATATATATATGTATATATATATACATATTTATTTATATATATATTTACATATTTATATATATATATATAAATAATTATTTGTTTATATATATATATAGATGATTTCCATTGCAAGTATCCCCGTGTGACAGATGACCATATCACATTCGTCATGTTTTGACTATGGCACATGTACTAAGCCCCGAAAAGATGCCGAACAGTTTTTCCAGGATAGTTAGATGATGCCTTTCCCCAAAAAATCTGTTTCCAACAAATCTTTCTGGTGTTCCTATATATATTAGTATATATCAAAGTTGCATACAACATATTGTAAACAATAAGTATAGACATGTATAGACTTATATCCGCCACAAACCATAGTTTTCCCGTTTCCAAACCAACTGAGCTATCCGAAATAGGGGCCCTGAGGCATCCGGCTATGCTCTGGTTTTCTGCTTGGCTTGTGCCGGCAGTTGCCTTACAACCATGGTCAGGCGATGATAGCGGAAATTATGGGAAAGTGGTGGCTTCACCCCCGAAAAATCATGATTCTGTTTGACATGCCCGCAATATCATTTTTTTTCATTCTGCAGCTGTTGGGCTACAAAAACCTTCACGTTTTGCTCACTTTTGGCAATGCACAGAATCCCTTGCACCTGCCACACCAAACGACATCTGAACGCCCAAAAGTGGTCCGAGACCGTAAGTTTTTAACACTTTTGACTTCGAAATGTGGTTCGCGCCACAACGGTGTGCACTTTTTTGACATGTCAACTTCCAAAAGTGGTCCGGGCATGGTGTGTTTTTTTACATTTTGACTTGGAAATATGCTTCGCGCCACAACGGCGTGCACTTTTTCGACATCTCAACTTTTAATAGTGGTCTGACGTTGGTGTGTTTTGGACATTTTGACTTCGAGACGTGCTTTGCGCTACAATGGCGTGCGCTTTTCCGACATCGCAACTTCCAAAAGTGGTCCGAAGCTGACGTGTTTTGCACATTATTCGAGAACCACAAATGATTTGAAAAACAAAGTGAATCGCGACTTGTCTATCTTGTGCGCACCTGCATGTTCTTTCTTCTGACTCTTTCTTCTGACTCTTTCTCTTCGTTTTCTCTTCTCTTTCTCGTTCTCTTTCTCTTCTCTTTCTCTTCTCTTTCTCTTTCTCTTCTCTTCTCTTTCTCTTCTCTTTCTCTTCTCTTTCTCTTCTCTTTCTCTTCTCTTTCTCGTCTCTTTCGCTTCTCTTTCTCTTCTCTTTCTCTTCTCTTTCTCTTCTCTTCTCTTTCTCTTCTCTTTCTCTTCTCTTTCTCTTCTCTTTCTCTTCTCTTTCTCTTCTCTTTCTCTTCTTTCTTCTTCTTCTCCTTCTCCTTCTGCTTCTCCTTCTCCTTCTCCTTCTCTTCTCTTCTCTTCTCTGACTCTTCTCTGGCTCTTCCCACCTCTGCTTTTTCATCTGTCCATATTGTCGGAAGTTTGACTTCTAGACTTCCTTCGGCTATAGTTATATCATGTCATTGTTATGTCAATTCAAGTCAGCTACAGGTGACCGCTTTGCTGGTTGCAACTTTGAGATTCTGATGATGGATGCTGGGACGTTTCGATTCAGCTCCATGGGGAGCTGGGAACTCCGGCCTAGCGATGGCCAATAGGAACATCGCAATATATGGGAAACTTTTCTATTGAGTAATAGTTTCAATAGTTATGGAAAATCTGTGGAAAAAATCCATAACTATTTCTCCAATATTTTCAATAGTTGTGGATCTTCACCTTTATTCATTAGTAAACCATGATGTTCATTGATTCTCTTGATTGCTAGAGGATACTGTATCTCTTACCCTCTGGTAAACATACAAAAAACGATTGAACATAACCATAGAAATAGTGAATTTACCCATTAAAAATGGTGGATTTTTCCATAGTTTTCTGTATGTTTACCAGAGGGTAATTTGTCCAATCCCACAATCTGAAGATGTTGGCGCATGGTGGGACTTGAATCCCACTTGAGTCGAGAGATTTGGAACCATGAATTGTTGGTACAGGGAGTATTGTCTATAAGTATAAGAACATATTAGTATTAGAGTATCAGATTGATCTACTATAGAAATTAATATTATTTAGTTACAATCTGATAAAGATAGCTGTAGAAAATCAATGAATATCGGAATAAAATCACCGTTTTTTTAATCGCGAAATCGTCTGCAAATGGGCCATCCGTAGTAGTCCCAGGGTTTGCCCTGATCGCTGAGGAAAAACGACCCACGCAATGATCAACAAGGTGCTTGGGGTAGCAGTTGTTTGTCAACTGAATTTGGATGACTCATGATGGTTCATGATGGTTCATGAGTCAAACGTGATTGACCGACCTTCTTTGTGGGTCGTTTTGACTCATAATGATACATATGTTACCCATTGTTACCCCAATCCGGTGGTCATGGTCAGTTGTGAACCTTGCTGTGAAATGAGTTTCGTAGCAAAAATCTTGCCCCAACAGCGACAGTCTGCAACCTCTGGCCGTGTTTTTCCGATGCGCACAGGCCTATGCTGACAAGTGGGGCTATCGCTTCACACTGGCGAAACCGGAAGCGATGCTTTCCAGCCACTTGGCACAGTGTGAGAGATTGTGCAGGTACTTGATGCTGGAGAAGTTTTTTTTTTGCCCTTGAACTTGCCTTCCTTTCTGTTGAGAGTTGTCTATTGATCCCCACATATTGAATGATATTGATACCATTTCTATTTGACTACACTTTTTTCATTGATGTATGGGATGTACAAACTGCATGACCGACCTGCCATTGTTCATATTTGTTTATTGTAATATGTATACCATACCCTACTGATACACTCTCATCGGAAAGGTGGAACAGAACAAGGAGGGTGAACTTACCACGTCATCGCTTCAGTCTTGGTGAATTGTATATAGCACCCTCGCCATGACTGCAAAGCGTCAATGGTTAATAAGATGTTGATAGGGGGAATTCCACCACAATAGTCCCAAATCAACAAAAAACTGCTCAATTATGAACAGATTCAGATTCAGTATTTGCACCCATGTGTTGGTTATACCTCCACTATCTCCCACTATATGATACTATATATATATATGTATATCCCCATTATACTCCCGTAAATCACATGAATGTCAACCTCTGATTAAGAAAGAGTAGTCCCAAAAATTGGCGGGGTCGATTTTTCGTGACCATCTATGATGCTCTGCTACTAGAATCGAAGTCTCCCCCAGTGATCGCCAGCCACGTGGCCGAGAGTTGGTACCGGGTGCCATGGCTACAGGAACGCTTGCGGTCCAAAAACGCCGCCTGCGGCTGGATGCTTTACATGGAAACTTGGTAACTGAGAGGATCTCTGCAATGTCTTTGGAGAGCAGTCACGACATACAATTGTGATATCTATTGATATCTATATATTAGTTCTTTATTTTATCTCGGAGATTTTAGGCTAGAATTCTATATGAATCTGCTATAATTATATCTACACAAAGTACAGAATGTGGTAAACAGCAAATCGTCATGTTCATTTTACATCATCACAGTCAGAACGGGGTATGAAGTGACAAAATGACATCTTTCTTTTGGGTGCCCAAGAAACAATGAATCTAAGAACTCCAAAAAGCGAATCCGAATAAAACTCTTCACAAATTCCAACTTCGAGATCTATCATTGCTAGTTCCAGGTTTTTATCGACAGCAGTGCCAAACTCAACCTCGGCTGAGGATTCCACCTAGAGGTTGTTCAAGGTGTCGTACCGTTGAAAGACGGCTGGATGGATTCTGCGTACCCTGGACAATTTTGATATTCATTGATTAATATCTTTTTCTGATTCTGACATAAAAAGTGACACATATGTCTGTGTCAAATGATTTCTGTATCCACTGCTTTTGCGAATGTTTGCCTGCTGTCCGGAAAATTACAGATTCCCATTGCTTCGAAGGGTTGCAGAGCTTGTCGATGTTAGCTTAAGATAGTTGATCCTCTGGTGATTTAACGTAGCCATGGAAAATGGCCCATAGAAATAGATGGTTTACCTATAGATATAAAATGGTGATTTTCCATGGCAAACTGTTAGTCATAACCAGATGGTAAGTTTAAACTAAGGCCAATCTATGACCCCGGGTCGTATCCTGTGTCCACGGGCCGGTGACCGGGTCCAGGTGGCATTTTCCAATGGGACGCCAGAAGAAGTGGCATGGTCAGTGACTGGGTCGCAATGTTTTTTCGCAGTGAAAGTCTGAGCATTTCATCCCTGTGCAGAAAAAACATGTTGAAACCAGGTATCGTATTCAGTGGATCTATATCAGCTATATGATCCTAGATTCTGTAGCAATTCCGATCTCAGTGGTATATCTCTACTCAATCACCTAGAATCACCTAGAGATGTACATGTTTTTTTTTTTTAAATGTTTTTCCCAATGGACCCCCTTGGGTGTGTCAGGTGACAAGATCTTCTTCATCCAAGCCAATGGACATGGCCACTTCGCTGCATTGCTACCTTTGTTGTAAGCTTTCTTCGGACGACTTATAACGTAAGAGATCAAGATCTTTCTAGCAAGGCGAAAAGGTTGCTACATATGTGCGACAGTCAAAACATGGATTAACAGCGACTTTTACACCCATTGCGAGGATTCCAATTGTGGGATAGATGACTATAAGCCATATATAAACCATACACCATGTAGCTCGACCATGGCACATATCTATACCCATCCCGATTAAAAAAATGCTTGGGATAAGTGTCTCTGGAAGGTGACAGATATTGTTATATTGTTGCGTTGCATGCACCCAAGTCATCTACAAAGTTCAGTTTTTTTTTTCCAGGTCTTGACGCTGAGGTTTTTCCACTGCTGATCGAACAAAAAAAAAGTTTTGTCATATAAAATCACAAAATGTCTGTGAAGGTTGACAAATGAACAAGGTTGGAATTCGGATGTAGTAAAGATTAAATTCAATATTCGATTTTAATCATTCTTATGAGGTAACATAGCTTTTTTCCCTTAAGCATATCACGTCTTGTCATAGCGACTTGAGGTGAAGAACTAATGAATGCCTGGCGGAGCTCCAGCAGTGAAGATGAGGCCATGAGTTTCGAGGTGCGCGGCTGGGGGTTTCCATAGTCATGGTGGTACCCCAATAGCTGGATGGTTTATTTCATGGAAAATCCGAAAATAAAAGTTGGATGAGAACTGGGGGTACCCCCATTTTAGGAAATCTCTATACCTCTATCCACATTATATGTATTTATGATTAGTTAATATTAGTTAATATTAGTTACATAGAACCAGGATGAACCAGGTGATGGATGTCTTGTGATGTTTTCTTCATGTTCTTTGTTCAGAAAGCATGGATGGGGTAACTTTGCAGCGAACTCGCCCTTTTGCGAGTTGGAGTGTGTCACTTTCCGGTGCGGACATGTAAAGTATAAATAAATATATATGTATATATATATAGCAACCCCCTGAACGACAGATCTGTGAAATCCTACTAAAGTAGAGATAATTGTGCTTTTTCCTATCTTCTTTGGGGGTTAGTACAGTATGTGTATATATAGTTACTTAAAGGTAATGCTGTTTGCAGTTTGCAGTTCGGGATGTCCAAAAAAAAGGTGAGTTTTGCCTGGCTGAGGCTGCCGAGCAAGGAACGCTGACGGAGTTGCTGTTTCCCGGCAAGGCGGAATAAGCCCAGTTGTTGTTTTTTTTTTTAAATATCATAGCTGGGACATGATACTCTTCTGTTTTGGATCATCATAAGCCCACTGAATCGTTTTGGGGCTTTCTGTCAAACGAACGTAACGAACTAAGGATATCAGCTCCATGACATTATGGACATGCCATGGGGTACTGTACTCAACAGTTACTGTATGTTTATTATTAAGTACCCTCTGGTAAACGTTAACAAAAACTATGGAAAGATCCACAATTTTTATTAGGTAAATCAACTATTTCCATGGTCCATTTTCCAGTTCGCAAACTCTTAGTCATTACCAGGCCGGGTATATCCCATTAATATCCCATTGAATCACAAAAAAAGATCCCATTTTTTATAACTATAATCCATCATAATGTCCAAGAAAATTAGGTACTACAACCCCCAAAAAAATATCCCACCATCAATGGTCTTTGTAGCCCACTGTATGGCTTTTAATATACACCATCAATGGCTTGTAAAACATATTAAAATTGGTACAATATTAAAAGCCATTGGGACTTTGACAAAGTCCCGGAGCTCCGAAGAAGTCCATCCGGTAACAATCCTTCCTCGGCGTCTGAAGAAGTAGAATGGTGCCGGTAAGAGAAGCTAGCAACGTAAACTTTTTTCAGACTTTCTTATCTATCTTATGTATATATATGTATATAATATATATATCACTACAGTAATATACATCATATATATCATTAATATATATCATCAATATATATCATTAATATATATATATATATCACGAATATGAATATATATCATCAATATATATATATTTATCATTAGTATATATTTATATTTATATATATAATCATTAATATCAATTCTTTCCATTCATTCCCACAAAGTTTGATTTGTGCTTTCCATAATTTTATTTCCCAATAGGTCAATACGATATGGTAATTAAACATAGCTATCGAACATGGCCCCATTCATAGAGGAATTCCCTTACACAAATGGTGTCTTTCCAGTTTGCAGCGTTAGTCATAACCAGAGGCTAGATCATCTTAAATCCTATTTATCACCATAAAACCCCATTAAACCATTCAATCCCATTACCCCCATTTAACCCCCATGGATTCCTGAAGGCTCCGGCAGAAATCCGACTGTTCAAATGCTGGGCCAACCGACTGGTTAGATACTTTAGTAACTTTAATATGCGTTAATATACTGAAGTATCTGATAATATTTTAGTATGTATCCACTTAATATCCATTTATGTGCTTTAATATACTTTTATAGTCCTAACCAGCTCAAAATGATGAATGGATCTGTCTGAAAATGGGGCATACATGGGCATACCCTCAAAGAGAACAGTGTTAGGAAGGAAAATAGTGATTCGCCAGGGGTACCCTATGTTCAGAGAAATCCGAACGTCCATGAATTTTATGATGATAGTTGAGAATGTATGGCACCCGTTTTTTTCCATGTCAGTTTCACAAACCATACCTATGGCACGCAAGAAGAAGAAGGAGAAGTTGGTCATATGATAGGTCTGAATATTATCATGAAATTGGATGTTTGAATTGATGATAGTTAAAACTGGATTATTTTTCATCTTTCACGGGACCAACCATTCTATTATGATAGTGATCGATCAAAATGATGGTAGTCGATGGTTGATTCTAGCTGATCGACATCTAAAGTTCCATCAACCATCAAGCCAGCAAAGTCAGCTATTGCGAGGCCATGAAACTTTTCCAGGTGCGTGGCGGGCAGGATCACCATGATCCAAGATATGTGGGATTGACAACTCTCCCAAAGATATGTTTGGAAAAGAACCAGGGAAGATAATGATCAGAGAATCCACTCGTTGGAAGTCGGGTTTTTTCGTATTAAAAAATACCCACCCGGTTTCGACATGTTTCCAACATGGGATTCAATCCCGACCTTCCGATGTTCACTGCAATGATTGAATCGCTAAAAATATATTCAGATCACTCCTGAAAATCATTTCAGTCGACATTTAGGTTTCTGTATGGTTTCATGATCTTTCATTCAAGATCCATACTCCGGTTTGTTTTTGATTCTCCATAACAAGTCAGTTGAAAAGTGGATTTGGCGTGCCAGGGGCATCTGGTTCCTCTCAACGGATTAGTTTTTCAGGATGTTTAAAGGAAAAAACATGCAGGAAAACCATGGGTTTTGGCACCAATTTTTTTTGGTCTCATGGGTTTGTCTGAAAATAGGGAACCCCGTTTTTTCATCTGGATTCTCATCATTCTCCTTCGAAAAATCACGATAAATTGGGAGGTATACAGAATTTTACAGTCAGACACCATTTTCAGAAATTCCCATAGCGCTCCTGCAGATATTCCCCGTTGGTTTTTTTTAAACCTCCAGTGATTCCCAGGTGTCCCATGCCAAGATTCACGGCAGCGAGCAGCTTCGGGGGAAAGCCACGGTGCTTTTTTCCGCAGGAACTGAGGGACAGCGCCATGGTTGCAGCCTGATGAAAGATAGAAACACCATTCGGGAAAGCAGGGGAAAATGGTGATTTAACCAACGAATGAATGGGGAATGAATGGGATTTTTTAGAATATGTTTATAGCTTTCAGCAGCTACACATGATACCCTTTGGAAATCCTTCATGGCCATCGAGCATAGCCCAGTTGTAGATGATGAACTACGTTAGATGTCCCAATGTACGAGATAGAGTAAGATCCATGTTTTCACCGAGCTGCTGATCCACTCAACATGCATTTTTGTGGATCCTAGGAACACCTGCTTTTTCGGCAATCCTTGTATCCAGACATGATTGGACATGATTCAGACTTAGCTCCAGAGAGCTGCCGAAGTTTCTTGTATCAGAAAGTGGGTATGACGTTTTCCATGACATGTTGAAACAAGCATCGAGCTGCGGCAGTCTGATGGCACCTGGCTGCGAGGTGTTGGGGGGACTTTATCCAGGACACGTCCCTGGCCCCGGAAGCTGTGAAGAAGAAGCGCTCACTGGAGCAGTTGAGACGCATAGGCTGGGCCTTGTTCGTTGGTGGGCTCTGTTTTAGGAAGTGGCCATGGGCCGAAGATGAACGCGGCCAAGTCTCAGAAGGGCTACTTGCCACCTGCACTTGCAAATTGAACCCATCCCATGTTTTCACAATTCTTTTCCATGTCAACCACTTTATATAGATACCAACAGGACATCAATCACCATAAATCCATGTAAAACAAACATCTCACATATCAACGCCTTTTTCCAACAGCAAACCCAAACTGCTCCGAATAAAGGTCCCGGCCCTTGCCACACGGTCCACCATGGCACCAGGTCTTGTGGGTGCCCGCTTTAACGAGCGCCTGCCCGCGCTGAGCGCGGCCATGAGAGGATGGAAGGTACCCACATGGACAGCTGGGATGGCTGGACATCAGGTGAGGAGACGGGAACTTTCGTGGAAGGAATGGTGGAAAAAATGGGGGAACAAGTTGAAGACATGCGTTTCAAAATGCTTTTCAACAGCTTTGCAGTTTGAGCTTTCGCGAGAACGAATTCTGGATGAATTTTCGCCTTGCAGGCGTTGATTTCCCAAAAGGTGAAAGTGCAGGCAGGGCAGAATCGGTGCTGCATCCAATTTAATTGATCCCTGAATGCACAACACATCCATGTGGTCCATATCAGTATGATTCACTATGTGATGAATGATAACCCAGCATTTTGCCAAGAGAAGACAAGGACTACCAATTTTCATGATAATTTAACATATGGGCAATGTTTTGACCTTGTTTTCCCACAAAGGGTAATGGTCATTCCGCCAATTCATAGGGATTTGTATAGCCATTGGATTCGGATAGCTCTTATGGATGACACATGACCAAAAACCAGAAATACCATCTACCATTGCACTATTGCACATATTTAAATTTAATATTATATGATTCTATATGATTATATGGTTGTGTTTTCAGCTGAGGAAATTTTGGTCTTTTCTCAGGCCCAGTCGAACATGTGACATGTGTTCCTTTCCTTTTCTTGCAAAAAGCCTTGTAGCCTTGTAGCATAAATCATGAGCTACATTCTGGGTATAAGAATGTATCAGATCACCATATACATATCATATTCATGTATGCAATATATAACAACCCCTGACAAGATGCAGAAAAAACAGAATTTGATCCAATGCTAAAATAGCGGCAAATCGAGCGGCAAATCGAGCGGAGGATGTTTCAATCCTCTCCTCATTTTAGTGAAGCTTTTTGAACAAAATCAGGATGAAACTTTAAATATGTGTTTGGTAGTTTTTTTTTACAAATGACTCAAATGAGATAATCAGTCCTACTTCAGGATGACATTATATATATATATTATATTTAATATAATATATATAATACATATATATATAGATGTATTAATCTAATACATATATATATACATATATATATATATTAATATATATATATGTATTAATATAATACATATATCTAATATATATATATAATATAATACATATGCATATAATGATATAATATATATATATATACACAGGATATGTTTACTGTATCTCAATCGGACTCGATTTAACACGCCTGACTCGAAAAATGGGTTTTGATACCATCAATGGGGATATCCCAATAGCTGGATGGTTTATTTCATGGACAATTCCATCTATAAATGGACCACCATTTTAGGAAACCTCCATATGGTCTTTATGGGAGAATACGGGATTAGTGGCATTTATTGCGAAACATATTCATGTTGATTTAAATTATGTGATCAGTTTTTGAAATCATCTCTAATGCAAAAACCCAGGATTTTGCGAAAGCCTTCAGTTTCTGGAAAGGGTGGGCGGTTGCCAATTTGAACAGTAATTTGGAACACTATTTCAGGGATAGACCCTCCCAATTGTAGAGTCAGATTTGAATCCAGAGTTGACATCACTACTGTACTGAACATGATCAACATGTGGTTCTCCTGGCCTCAATGATTGACTGTTGCCCACATCTTGCTAACATACTGCATCCACTCATGTGAAGCTTGTCCATTGTCAGGCGTGCTAGCTGAAAGTGGTTGGTTTAAATCCCATTGTCCCCAGATTCATCCCCATAATTATCCCCACAACCATCCACGTCATTCTCCTACATGATTATCCTATGTTCTTGAATTGATCTACCAGAGGATCCAACGCGGCCCCAGGTCAGATGCATCAACTATTTTTAATCTGGAAGACCTGTGAAAGATTCAGAAATAATCACATCACTTCAACTTGGATTTTCCAAGTTAATCCTGATTTTGTTTCCTCGATTCTTTACGGAAGTCGCGCCCAGTGTTGGCAGGTGAAGAAAGAGAACCTGGAAGCGGAAGAGAAGGACAGAGCCATGATGTGTCTAAAGTCTTGCAACTTCAGAATGGACCGTGCAGCCCCTTAGCTTGTGGATTTTAGCAAGGTCGGCAGTTGATGTGGAAACACCGGTAGGGAAATATGGCATCTGAAGATCATTTGCACCGAGCCTTGGTGAGGAGATTCTCGCGGAGCTTGGGGAAAGCGAAGAGTCCGCCAGTCCCAAAATTGACGTTGGAACAATGGATGGTGGCAGGATTTGTATTGAAATATCGTAAATGTTAAAGCTCGGCGCTTCAAGTCTGAAGGTGACCCACAACCCGGAGAATGACTTATAAAAGTTGGCAATGGTTGATGCGTCAAGACCGTCAAGACACTAAAAATCTATAAAAATCTTATAAAAGTCGGCATGATCCCTGTCCGTAGTTTTCTTGGATGTCACGGTTGTTTTCATTTCAAAGGCTGGAAGAGAGCTAATAAAACATGACAGCGGAGTTCCATGGAGTTCCCATTTTTGATGATTGAGATGACACGCCAGGTGATCCTGGAGGCACTGAGGGTAAGGGGATGCCATTTGAAACCCTAATATATATATATGATGGAAATCAGGTAGGAAGTTGGATCGCGTGTTGTTGGAATCCGACATCTGTAACACGTGATGCTGTGATGTTTCACTTCAGGTGGACAGTTTGAGATTTGGAGACAAGAGTATACTGTACCATTTCCTGCCAATTCCTAGCCAGCTCTTAGGCTTTCTAGCCATGTGTGGTCGCAATATCAAGCCATTTCCTAGCTTTGCTATGCCGTTGGCCAGGCCGAGCCAAGCAGAAACTTGGCACTGAAGGTGGGTGACTGATGGCTGTTTGGACATGCACCATCCCGACAACGACAAAAACCCTGAGTTGATCGCAGCCATCTTACAAAAGCCTGAAGTGTTTGACACATGGAAAAGGACAGGGCATATAGTTCTTCGCCTTCCATGTGGTTGCAGCACAATTTTCTAGCTGCAGTACAATTGTCGTTGCAAGTGAGCCCTCATCTTGAGCAAATGTAGACTTCAGCCCCGCATGACAGCAGAACCTTCGCAGTTGTTGCTTCCAGTCTGCAAACTTGTGTGCAGGCCCAGCCATGTTTGATTGTTGGCAGGGCTTCTCTGCATACTTGGCCGGGCTTGAGAATGAGGCACGCTAGACACAATTTGAAGACGCGCTATGTGATGAGTGGAGGAGGCAACGTCTCTGTGTATCCTTGTTTGGCTGCCACCACTTTGTGTCTGGGAAATTTCTACTTCTCTGGGAGTGGATCCTCATCCCAGGGTCAGGGTAGAACAAAGTTGAATTGCCAAGAAATCCTTCCACTGGACTGTCGAGGAAAGAAAGACAATGTTCCTGGGGAAGCTGAGCGAGTAAAACGGCTGAAAGATGTGATGCATGCTTCGAAACGAACGGTTCAATAAATTTGCAAAGAGCCTAAGGCCAGATGACTGGGAAAGCCGAATCAAAGTCATTCTCCCTTTGATTGAAAAGCACGCAAAGCAGATATGGCCAAATTGCAGCGTTGGCTTGCATGGCTCAGTTTTGCGAGAGGTGCACAATGAGTATGGTTCTGACATCGACATTGCAATCCATACCAATTCCTCTTGTTCCGAGCGGGAATTCTTGGATCTCTGTCACTGGCTCACAATAGAGGAAGATTTCGTGCCTCTCAGCGACTCAAGCGAAGTTGGAAAAGCTGCGAAGTTCCTTTCTCATGGGCTCAAGGTAGACGTAGCAATTCAGGAACGCTTTGGGGACGCTTCCCTTTATGACTCAAAGTTTATCGAACAACTCAGACAATTGTATAAAAGTCACCTTCAAGAAGCAGCTCGGGTGGCCAAGTTCGCATTTCCAGAGTTGAAAGGATTGGATGTGGAATTCCTTGTGTGCTGTTTGGCGGAGCGGAGGTTAAAGTTGGGGCAGACAGTTGTGCAATCTTCTGATTTTTTCTTGGAAATATGCTTAGAACTCCGCAACTTCCCCCTGATGCCGTCTACATCGCCCTTGCAGCATCTACTCAAGAATGTTCGGGCTCAACGTGGACCAGCTGCCCAGAAAGACTTGCGGGAAGGGTTGCTAAAAACTCAGCACTTTGCAGATGTCTTGCTGACTGAACTAAATAAGCCTTCCAAGTCACCCGGGGATGACGTAAAGCACGTCTCGCGAACCCATGTGTCAATTCTGGCAGCAATTGTGATTTTTGGATATATGGCGCAGCAAAAACGGTTGCATAAACTTGGATCACGCATAGCAAGACGGGCGAGAGAGCGCCCATCAACCGACATTCAAAGCGAATCTGCCTGGGAATCACCATTTTTCGCAGATCCTTCATTGTCACGTCGGTTTCGGATCGTGCGGGTTGTTTGCATTTTTTCTGGATCTCTTCTCACACAAGAAAAAAATGTTACGGTCCCAGATGGCCATCTGAAATTATCCATTGCCAAATTCGCATTTCCAGACTTGAAAAGATTGGATATGTGTTTGGTAGAGGAAGCGGAAAGGCTGACGACGGAGTTCCCCCTGGTGCCGTCCACATTGCCCTTGAAGCAGCTACACGGTCATGTTCTTGCTCAACATGGACCGGCTGGCAAGGAAGTCTTTCGGGAAACGTTGGGGGAAACGTTGGATCGAAGTTTCCATGTGCACCGCTTTGTCAATTCCGGCCTTAAGCCGCCCATGCCATCGACCCATTTCCATCAGTTGAGCAGAAAAATGCAGGGACTGGCCAAAATGGATCGAAAGATCCGCGCCCAAGGAAATCGATCGAAAGTGCGCCTCAGAAGAAAGAATCGGACAGCAAAAGTAATTGGAAAGAAAAAGCGTGTTAGTTGATTCTGTCCTACGGTCATGAGCTCTCCAGCCATTCCGGAACTTGCAGGTAGAATCGCATTCACGAAGATCTACAAGACACGTGGAAATCAAGAATCTCCAGATTTTTCTTTTTTGCTGGGAACCTGCAAGTGAGGCGAATGGAGCAATTCATCGGACATGGATGCTTGGAGAAGATTGCCACCCAAATGCTGCTCAGTGGAAATGGTCCGACTTGAACGGACTTGAACGAGATTCTTCGAATCACGCGCTTTACGATCTTGCTCCATTGTTGTGAGTTGTTGGTGTTCTGTAGCAGCGAACTTGGGCTTGGACATGTGGATGCTCTGGAGAAGGAATTGGAAAACATTGTGTCTAGAGTCTCCCGCTTTTTAAATCCTGTGCGTCGCAGAGTCTCTAGACAAGCTGCACGCATTCACAAATTATTTAACATCTGCTCCGCGCAAAGTCTGTCAAAGCTACAGAGACAACACAGAAGACAATTCTGGAACTCCAGCGAAAGTGACATTGATGGAAGTAAACATGACCTACTCCAGAAGTCCGTTCCCTGTCACATATGCACCAAATTTCAATGCATACATCTGCAAATGTTTTTTATAGTTTGCCCAAACTCCTATTTGACATATTCCACTCAACTGCTCCATGTTGCAAGCTCCAAGAAAAAAAGGGCGCAGGCACTTGAGATACCTTGAGATTGCAACAAAGGATCCAGTCAACCAGGCTTGTGGATGTATGACTTGCCAAGAGAAACTTGCTGTGCAGGTACTCCACGATGCATGGCTGCCGCGGCGGCGCCGGGAGCAAAACAGCTGACCCCATGGGATTGACTATTCGACCATTTTTTTGTTCGAGATTTTTAAAGAGTGGTTCCCTGAAAGTGTGTTTCCTGAATCGTTCAAATGCAATATACAGAAATAATCAGAAATGTGCATTTAATTATACAATTATATATATACGTACATATATATAATTATATGACATGCATATATATATAGAAATGTATACATACAGCAGATGATAATATATGAATAGACGCGTAATTCTAGACATGAACAACATGCATCGCATCCAGATGACTCCAGTGATGCCGTTGTGTCACCAGCCATCCTTGACTACATGGGGCTTGACGAGATGTGACGACATGCTGTCCTCAAGATGGGGCTTGATGATTGGATTCAAAAAAAACATTAAAAACCTACGTCCCTGCGAAGATTGTTTGTTATCTGAGAGCTTCTAATTTTTGCCGACCCTGCTTCATTGAACTGCTTCTGCCATTCTGTCAATACTGGGAATGTCATTTCAACCTGTAGGACCCATGGACAAAAGCCCAACACTGAACTTCATCTTTTTTACTTGCACCAGGCATGCAGAAGCGATGTTGACGATTTCTCGAGTTTGGCATCCTGAAGTGGATGGGGTCTGGTTTCCTCTTCACCATATTTTTCCTATAAACAAGCATCAATCTGGGCAAATTATGGCGATATCTCAAGTTAGTGAATTTTTGTAATTTGCCCAGATATAAATGGATGGTAATGGATGTTAATGATCATCAATTGACATTGATTTAGTGAATTATTATAATTTTCCCAGATCAATCATCTCAAGATATCTGATGGACAAGTTAGTCATTAGGGACAGGCGCTTTCCCGCTTTCCGGCCATGGCTTTCACCATGGCTTTCCCCCGCATTGCCACGGCAGTCTTTCGACGAGGCGCGGCGGCGCGCGACCAATTAGAGACAAATGAGACTGGCCATCTATAGATAAGATTGTGTCAGCATTGTGTGTGTGTAACATCTGAATAGATGTAAAACTTCTAACACTCTGCAGGGGGTGCCGGGGGCACTGATGAGACCGGCACTAACAAAGACACTCATCAATTGCCTGTGATATCGATGAGGACGCTCATCGACGTACCTGCTTCATTTTCATGTCAAATTTTCTGCAATGGGACGTGGCTAACCCAAGAACCACCTTGCCGAACAAATGGAAGACCACGATTTGGCTCAGATAAAACTGTTACATCTAGCAAGGACGTAGAAAGATTAGCTTCGCAAGGGTTTTCGCCTCTGACCACCAAATCTCTCCTGTCAGGTTAAGTGAAGCGTTTTTGCACGTACGATGCATTCCACATCAGAATTCGCAATGATGGTTCTGAGCAAGTGTGTGTGTGTGTCGTGTGCTCACATAAATCCGAACAGATCCCCGCTTAATGTTGAAAGGATTTTAGTTTCGTCATATGGCTCATGGATCAATTTCAAGATATTTTATTTACTGGGGATGAGCATCCAGAAACAAGGGATCGCCGCCGCGAAAGGGCCGTGGACGTACACCATTTTGTTTGATTTAGACATGCAAAAACCTTAATTTCTGAAAGAATTTGGTTTTTCCAAGACAAGAAGCGCAGACTCTCATGCGTCTTTTTCCTTCAGCGTCCATGTGGTCACGATTGACAACCTTTGCGTTCCGATGTTGAAACCTCGGCAACTCTCGATTCTTGTGGCTGCCTTGTTTGATTTTGAAGCCCGTTCTTTAAAAAAAAAATCTTGGGCCAAGCTTTGGCGCCATCTGTGAAAGGTGATGAGTTTTTTAAAGATCTGTCAAGCAAGCTGCCACTGGATCTTTCTAGAAAAAGCAATGAATAGCCATATAATTTAATGTTATTGTATCCCCATTACATCACCATCTCAGTAGGACTTCCAATGATTTGGGGATATCATTGATATCATGAGAAATCACATATAAATCAGATTGATTCAGATTATATAGCTGCATTATATAGCTAAATTATATAGCTATTGTAATGATATATGGTATCCCCATATATGTCTATAACAATATACCATACAGTGGAATGCTAAAGTCGTGCCTAAAATTTGGAAATCATCGTAAATAGCTGGGGAGCACTTGATTTGAAAAGTCGTGCCTTTTTAGTAAAACGCATAGGAATTGCAATGTTTTGTTGGATTTGGTCTTTGGAATAGTTTTTGTTAATAAATCTTGCGTTTAGGTTGTGTTTAGCATCAAGAGTACCTTTTCCATATTGCTAATAAATCTTGCGTTTAGGTTGTGTTTAGCATCAAGAGTAACCTTTGATTTTCCCAAGTGTGGAAACATTCTTCTTATACATACAGGATTCCATGGTGTTTTAAGATTTGGGCATGACTTAGGCATGAGTTTCTTGAAACAGCGATTCCATGGTGATTTACTAGCAAGTTTTGACCCAGGCATGAGTTAGGCATGAGTTTGTCGTTTGACTGTATCAGGGAGATATCGTCATATCATGGTGTTCCTATATTGTCATACCAAAAAAAGATCATATGATATCATAATGAATCTATTGACATATATTGAATCTATTGACATTATTTGATTCATATCCATATCCTACAATATATTCATTACTGTATATATCTATATGATCATACAATGTATATGAATCTCCTACATTGTCATCCAGTAAGATATGACTCTGACGTTTGCCTCGAGACTGGTGAGGCTATGCAGCTGAGCCGGTGCTGTCCCAGCTGTCCCGAGTGGTCTCAGCACAGGGCACTGGTGCCTTGGAGCAGTTCCTTGGCACGGCGACGCCATGGGGATGGGACTGGTAGGGCTGGGGGTGGTGAAAGATCGGTCAAACTTTGAGGGTTGAAAAGATGGATAGAAGTAGGGCTATGGCATGTGAGAATTTTTGTAAGTTGGGATATTGAGGCTTCTCTAACTATGATTATAGATTATATTACCCACCTGGAACTGAAACGGCAGCCCCAAGATAGGTGGCTTCAAATCGTGGCGCCCGACTTTGTACATCAAGATCATCTCCATATGGAGGTTTCCTAAAATAGGGGTACCCCCAAATCATCCATTTTAGTAGGATTGTCCATTGTAAACCATCCAATTGGGGGTACCCCCCGCGGAGGTAAATCCCAGTAGGAGCAGGTCCATGTTACATGTGGGATCAATCACTGAAAGATCCATCTATGTACCTGTTTTTCCTTTCACAAACAGCTGATCCATATCATGTATATATGATATATAATCATATATATAATATAATAGGTATAAATTCAATGATATATAGTGATATGTAATATAATATAATTACAGTATGTCTACACTCTGCTAATCAAACATGGCAATGGAAAATCCCTCGACATGGAGGTTTGAATGGGAGAAACATCTAAAAATGGGGCATGTTTAGCTTGATTAACGTGTATGTATGTATGTATGTATGTATGTATGTATGTAATGTACTGTAATGTAATGTAATGTAATTTTATGTTATGTTATGTTATGTTATGTACGTACGTATGTACGTACGTATGTATGTAGTGTAATGTAATCTAATATCATGTAATGCAATGCAATGTAATGTAACGTAATGTAATGTAATGTATGCATGTATATATAGGTATATATAATGTATGTAATGAATGTATGTTCCCATGTAAAACGGGCATATTTTCTCAGCTGCATGCGAGGTGGTACTCCAGTTTGTTAGCCAAGTTTATTTGTTTATTTCTGTGATTTAGACTAATATCAGTAGGGTTTTCGGTAGATATATCCATGGTTAATGGTTAATTAATGGTGTGTAATTATATCAAAAATATCGTACATGATCCGATAAACTTACAGCCATAACAACATTATCACACCTGTTTTCACCATACCCTATGGATCCAAACACTTCCTTAGAAGGTACTTGAATTAATAAGGTATACAAATTCGACAATCATATAAAACCATACATCTATCTATCTGTCTGTCCGTCCGTCCATCTGTCTATCGATCTATCGATCTATCTATCTATGTCTACCTACCTATCTATCTACCTACATCATGCATAATATCTATCATGTATCATCTATCATCATCCATGATTAAAAACAGACATGTTCCCATGAAAAACGGCTGTTTTTTGAGGCTCCATGCCTCTCACCCCGATGCCGCGGAGCAGCGCCGGGACTTGCTGAGACGCCTGGGGGCGGAAGCGGAGAAGGCGGACCGAGATGGCAGCTGAGATGTCGAAATTAGCAGTGATTAACCATCTGGTTGGTATCTATGGCCTCAAATTCGCTTGGTATGTGGGGGGATTTATGTCTTGTGTAAAGCATTCCCAGTCATGGTAGCTGTTTATAGAGTTTGACTGAGTTCTGGTTGGTGGTATGGAACAGTTTTTATTTTTCCATATCTTGGGAACAATAATCCCAACTGACTTTCATATTTTTCAGAGGGGTAGGTATACCACCAACCAGCCATCCATGTTCAAAACCACTTTCGCAGGCTGCCCATTTTTAACCAACACCCATATGGGGATGTGTCCACTTGTAAAATTTTGTAATGGTCAATGCTATGAATAACCATTCCAGAAAGGCAATATGAGCTACCGATACCGATTGTTGACGATTTGTTAGGTGACTGACATTGGCTGGCTGAGGGAAGACTAACTATCAGGGGAAATCAATGGAAATCATAGTCTTCTAACTAATCTAATTACCCTCCTACCCTCCATTAAACTAACAGTTTGCTATGGAAAATCACCATGTTTAATAGCTAAATCATCTATTTCTATGACCCATTTTCCAGTTCGCACACATTTTTTGGTTGACTGGCCAGTCTCCAGGCCATGGCCGGGTACCGATGCCAGGACGACAGCAAGAAAGCGGAAGCCATCAGAGAAGCGCTGGATGCGTTGGAAGATGAGCATTCCCTGGTTCGCCTTGCAGGTGTGGAGATGCGGTGTGGAGAATCGCCTCCCCTATAGCCATAGGGTACCACAAAGAACTCCTAGAAGTCGTACACCCCCAAAAAAATTCAAAAAAGAAACGGAACCCCAAGATCTGCGGAACATCGTTTTACTTCATGGCTATTCGTTGGAGATTTCCTGCGGCAACATCCCGCGGATCCCGTGGTGAGGTATCCACGCCTTGGCCCGTGTGGCCTCCATGGGATCCTGGCAAACTGTGGCAGCGATGGCCACTGATCCTGATGAGTTGGTGCGGGTGGCTGCGGTGCGAGCGATGGGACGCATGGCGGAACCAGGTGGGGCCAGAGGTGGAAAATGGTGGAAATGGGTGGTGAAATGAGCCCCTAATTATAGCAACCCCCATAACCAAGAGTTATATATAACTAGGCTGTAAAACGAGGTAGGAACACCCCGAGAACGAGGCGTCGTACGGAAAGCATTTGTCAAAAACAAGTGCGGCATTGGAGAACGAGGTCAGACCCCAAAAAACGTGACGGGACTGGAGAACAAGGTAGGAACACCCCGTCAGTTGCATTCTGTACCAAATAACTTCCGCGGCTTATATGCACTTAGTTCACTGGAACTGCACTTCCAAGTATGGCGGCTGTAGCTGTTTCTTTTTTTGGGGGATGGTGTGGTGTGGTTGGACACAACGTGGCACCACACCAAAAAGTCATGCTGATGAGGATGAGGATGATGCTGAGGATGAGGAGGATGAGGATGATGATGATGATGAGGAGGAGGAGGACAGGGCGATATTGTTTTTATTATGACATTGACACTGACACTGACACTGCTTACTGTAACTAGTGGAAAAGCTACACCTGTAATTTCTTAAAAGTTTAATCTGCCTGTTTGGGTTCTGCGAAGCTTTTGACATTGCACAATGAACGGTCAATGATGGCGTCATGCCACAATCCTTGGCCTAAGCCTCAAGGCTCTGCTGATTCCCTGTGTGGCCAGGTGATGCAGAAGCTTTGGAATTTCTAGAGAAAGCTGAGAAAGAAGCGAAGGATCGTTCCGTTGCTCGGCACGTCCAGCGTGTTGGACGGGACATTTTGCTTTGTGGATGTAAAGGTATTCCATTCCATTACACTACACTACATTGCATTGCATTCAACTACACTCCATTACACTACACTACGTCACGCTACATTACATTACACTACATTACATTACATTGCATACATAGATGCTGTATATATGCATATACATACGTAACACGTATATTTGGACATATTTCACACAACATGATCTGCCAGTCGTGCTTTGGACAAACTCTGTTGGATACCGGAAACTGTGAGATGAAGCATAGCATCACGCATCCCCCCAAAAAAGATGTCGAAAAGTGTTGCAAAAGGATGTTGCCCATAATTTTCAGGTGTCCAAATTTTCTGTGTTTATTTTGGGGTTGCTTATGATAATGTTATAGTGTCATATGTCATGGTCAGGTGCTAAAGGAAACAATTACGCAATACCCATTGTCAGTTGGTTCTATAACTATATGCTATATACTTCAAGTTTTAGTTATACTGAAATACTATACATAGCTGAAAATGCATAAGGCGGAAACACCTGATCGATTTTGGAAAGAGATAGAAAGAGTGAAAAAAATCACCGTGGGACCGTAGGTTTTGCCCATACAAAAAAATGTAAACTTATACATTACAAGAAACACAATTTCTTGCCCATGTCTATATGGTATACATAAAATGTGGTGCCACCCCCCCGTTGCAAGTTGGTTTATACCCCCCATGAAAACTAGTTGCATATATCTACTGTAAAGTCCCAGTTGTTACAACCCATCTTAGCCCTATTTCGGCACCAAAATGTAGAAAATATCCACATGTGGATGAGTCAAAACCTATTCTTACCACACAAGATGGGGCTCCCCAGCTGTAAGTTGGTTTATAAATCCCATTAACCATAGTTATCTATATTTGTATCTGTCATAAACCACAGTTAAGCCACTTATAAACCAACTGAACGCTATCTTGGGGGCCCCAACCTGCATGATTGGTGAATCAACATCCAGCAAGAAAACCAGCTCTACCAGCTATGACCATGGGGGTTTTCGGGACCACAAATCATCCAAGTCGACCATGTAGGATTGAAACCCATGGTTGGACGATTGGACGACCCGACCCATAGATGTCCCAAATTCCCACTGGTTGGTTGATGAAAAAAGAGGGCTTTGAAGGAACCCCTTTAACAACAGGTTTCTATGATGATAGATGGGATTAGCCAGCTCCCGGCCCAAACCTATTTTTAACAAAAGGACATTATTACAGGTCATCCAGGTTTCCGCGGAAAGCCAGGTGCGCGGTGCAGCGCGCGACGCGGCCGCGCGGCTGCGGGGGCACTTTGGCGCGCTGCCGGGGGGTGGCCAAGCAACGATGCTGGAGTGATGTGGAAAGCAGATGATGATTGGATTGGTTTAAGGGAAAATTTACAGGAAACCATAGATTTTCCTGTTAAATATGGGTCTTTCCTGTAGATTTTCCCTTAAACCAATTCATTGAGATGATCAAGGTTTATCAATGGCAATTTCAGGATCCTAGATTGGAGGTACCTACCATATATAGGGCCTATGTAAGGCCTAAATTTCAGGGAATATCCCCACAAAATATGGCCTTATATGGTACTAACGTACATCCATTTTAGGATCCTGGAATTCCCATTGAATTTAACATCATTTAACATTCCACAAAACCACAGATCTTTGGTATTGTGTTGATTCATTTTTGACTATTTTATTCATCCAACTTTTAGCATTAAACTGTCCCATTTCAGGACTCATGATGTTTGGCATTTTTCTCTTCAAATGATTTGGCAATGAAATGATTTGGCAATGGAATAGCTGAGGAATGGAAAAAATAAAAAATGAAATGATTTGGCCATGGATCTTCCATTTTGGCATTTTGATGATTTTGGATGTTCCGTAAGTTGAAGCGGCTACAGCTGGCACCTGGCGGTCGAAAAAAAGCGAGGTGTCCGACTGGCGGTTTCCGCTAGCCAAGCAGGTCTAATGAGATGAGTTGACTCGACCCTAAGAGGTCGAGTATGAGAGGTCGAGTATGGGATGTTGCAGCCAGTGGTGTTTTCTTGCCCTCGGAACAGCAATCATTTCTGCCCCAGTGCCTTCTCTTTTGTGATTTGATACGTCTGCATTCGTCAGATCAGGATCTGTGGGGGGTCATTCCGGTGCCCCAAAAATCCAATGGTTTAAGGATTCTTAAGGCTTCATTTTCCCAAATTAATCCCATCCTGAGGGAAATCATGGTTTTTTCTAGGTTTTTCTAGGTTTTTCTTGGGGATTTACTATTGGAGGGGTGCATTTCCCCTATGAACCTCCGGCATCCCGTGGCCATTTCCAGCGCTCCAGCGTCCATCCGCTGCCATGGCGCAGCTTCCAACAGGCCACCAGGGCCACCGGCGCGGCGTAGCAGCACTGCTGCTGCTGGCGCTGGGGGTTGCGCCAGGATTTTTGCTGCCAGAGGCACGACATCTCTGCTTTGTAGATGGGTTTGTAGATGTTTTGTACAATTGGTTGGCCCAAAAATTGATTGTTCATCATCATGTTTTCCGAATTATGGCTGAACTTGGGAGCTTGGGGGCTCATTTTCAGACAAACCCGGAGATGTTCCTAAGTTGACAGTTGATAAATCAACATAATCAACTCGCCGTTGATTCATGCATTTGCCTCACATGAACAAAAATTAACAACGAAACCTATCCAAAGCTCGCTGGAGTTTGGATCCAGTCCAGGTGCCACAGGGTGCATTGCCTCGCCGAAGTCTGGGACTGGCTGCGGCGTTGCCGGGCCTGCTGGGTACCTTGCAAGCGCCGCAAATTGCGCGTGCGGAGCAGGGCTGGCAACTGAAACTTCCCAGGCTGTGAATGATGTGGATGGTTGGTTTCAAGGGCTTCAAGTAATCAGACTGCCAGATTTTGAGGTCACATCGGCATACATCGACCATGTGGGGACTTGAAAGGACTAAGTGACGAAGTCAATTGCATCTGACAAACTGGCTTTGTGCGGAAGTACCGCAAAGACAACCCTGTCTCCTGCTTGGATGCACTTCACAAGATCCATGATGGTCCAAGGGTGAATTTGCCTGCACGCTGAAGTCCCCCCAGAAATGGTTTATTAGGGAATATTTGCAGGAACCCGCTACAACCACAATGATCCACAATGGTTTCTTCAAGAAATTCCCTTTGTTACATCCTGCTCTCGGCTAAAGTTTTTAAAGAGGCTAAAGCGTTTTTCATGGTATTTCCCGGCTGTTTTCCCAGCTTTCTGTGGCGGAGGACCTGGAGAACCTTCGAGCAAAACGCCCAGCCGCCGCCAGAGGTGAAGAAAGCCACCGCGCTGGTGGTGGCCGGCAACCCGGAACAAGGCATCCTGCGTGAGAAAAGCTCCGTGATGGTGAGAAAAGCCATGGAAAGGTGAACATGTTTTCTTGGTTCAACAGCCATCTTCAAGCATGATGTCACCATGATTTTCTGGAAAACATGGGATTCATCATGGCCATGTTTCATCATCATGTTTGATGGTACTACGGTATACCATTGATACCACACCATGATATCATCATCATTTTTCCTGGTCAAACCACTATTTTTTGTGGTCAAACCACCCATCTAGAGGATGGGGCCCCCAAGATGGCGTTCAGTTGCCTTATAAGTGGCTGAATTCTATGGTTTATGGTAGATAAGACTATAGATAACTATAGTATTCGTGGGGTTTATAAATTATCAAAGTAGATATCTACCATAAACTGAGTTAAAGTAGATATCTACTATACTTAATGGGGTTTATATCTACCACCAACTTATAACTGGGGGGCCCCATCCATCCGAGTTTTCTTCAGGCGGAGAGCTGGTGGTACTGCGGGTGCCATTGTCCTTGGATCCCAATGACCAAAATGCCAAGGGCAACAAGGAGCCAGAATTTCCTATGGTGATACCATAGGAAAACCATAGGAAACCATAGGAAAACCATAGGAAATCTATAGTCTTATCTACCATAAATAGTGATTGAATGTGGATTGATGGTGATATTGATACTATAATTATTTAGAGAATGTCTTATTATTCCCATCAATCTTTTTTTAATGGCGATACTGTGGATTGTTGCGAAATCCTGCACCACCTTGGATGGTTGAAACCCTATAAATCATGGGATAAGCCATCTATCAACTGGTGCAGGATTTCAATGGGGATATAGGAGGTTTAAAAAAACACACATGTAGGAAGTTTTTTTCGATACAACGGGGATATACCAGGGATTTCTGGAATACTTTGGGATTTTTGGCGATGGAGAAGAAATGATGGTTACCGGTGGAGAATTTCGTCCAATAATGATGGTGTATATATATATATATACATATTTATTTATATAATTATATATATATACGGATACCATTTTAAGGGGGATGAAATTCCATAAATCCCAGCTATTTTGATGTTTACCAGGGCTACAGGGTTTTGAGCCATGGCGTAATTTGCCCAGATCGTTTGATTTGGTACCGAAAAACCAGAAATGAGAAATGAAAAAAAGAAAAACTCGTGACACAATGAACTGCTGTTGAAGCTATGTCAGGATTCTCTGAATTCCAAGAGTACACAAACTGGCAAAGATCTGGCGACCAAAAGAAACGAATCATCGATGTATACCGTGCTATACATTGGTCATATTTGATCATATTTGCAGAAAAATGCATCTCAAACTTCAAAAAGCTGCGACATCTACAAGGTGAGGACAGTGTTCACTGTGGGTTGACTATGGTGACTATGGGGTACTCAAAAAGTCGGCTTTATAAATCAACGTTCACATCGCTGGGAGGCCTAACCTTTTCTTAGATGATTTTAAAGGTTTGTTCTGGGATCTATGGCGAATCTTTTTCGGGATCTATGGCCTCACATTCGGTTGGTATGTGGGAGGATTTAAGTCTTGTGTAAAGCATTCCCAGTCATGGTAGCTGTTTATAGAGTTTGACTGAGTTCTGGTTGGTGGTTTGGAACATGAATTTTATTTTTCCATATATTGGGAACAATCATCCCAACTGACTTTCGCTCCATCATTTTTCAGAGGGGTGGGTCAACCACCAACCAGGTTTTATGTCATTGGGTTTACCACCAACCAACGGGTTACAAACTGCTGCCGGACACACCTATATGCTCCATGGTGCTGGTATATTTACCTACATTTCCCCTAATAATCACCCAGTTTTGTAGGTAAATATACCAGCACCATGGAGCATATGGGACAGGATTTGGTGAGCTATTTCACCTCTGGCTTGGACAAGCAGCCCTCGGTGACAACTGCCAAAGCCGCCGAGCCTTGGCCAAGCCGGTGGATGTGGGATGTGGGGCAAAGGGGTGAAACAATGGGGATGTCACGCAGCAAAAATCCTGCGAAAAGATGTTTTGCAATACGTTTCCAAAACGTTTTCAATGCTGTTCTTTATGGGTTTTGATGGGATTATCAATGATTTATAGAGCCGGCTGGGGCTGAAGCTCTGCTTGTAGCTGGATGGGTTTTGGCTACAGATAATACAAATAGAATTCAAATACATATCTGAAGATTTGGATGTTGGGCAATCCTGTCTTTGGACGCACAAAGAAATGTTGTAAACATGCAACAGTTTCACAGTAGCAACGGTGGATTCAGCGGTCGGATGTAGTCGGGCCACAGTATTTCTTGGGGAACCATCGAGTGGAATATCAACATCACACAGGGCAAATGTGCCATGTTCATACTTGGGCAGCAGCCACTTAAAAGCAGACACTCCATTGGTTGAAATTTGCGGGTTTTGTGTTGATAGATTTGGACAAGAACTGCCATGGCTGATCATTATATCATCCTCAGCATGGGGCTCGTAACCATGGTTGGTACGTCTCTGAGCTGGGCATATCCTTGGCAATAGCGGCTTATTACGGGTATCTTGTAACTTGCTAGCAGTACCTTCTGGTCCAAAAAATAATAAAATCATGCGCTTCACTAAACTGACGTAGGGTCACCAGTTGTAGGAATTGTTCACCCCTTCTACAGCTCCTCCGAATCAAAGGAAACCACAAATTACTGATCTATACAGCAAAGCCAGAATCATTCGTTGGGAATGATGGGAATATAATAGGAATCACATTGAATCTCACGTTCATATAATTACTCACCAGAAACGAGAGCAGTGTTCAAAACCCTCTGTCATCCTTTTGTATTTACTGGTTGAGACCGCGATTCCGAATTCATGGATGGTGATCATTCTGAGAATCCCCAATATTCTTCAAGGGTATTACTATCCAACAATCTGTATATTGCAGCAAACGCCGGACAAAAGCCCAATGACATCTCATAACCAACTATGTATAATATATATATACGATAATATGAACCTTCACATGTAGACTATCTACAGAAATAACATCCACTAAGTCTAAATTTCAAGGGTAGCACCTATCTAAAAACACTGGGGTAAACCAACAGTTCGATGTGGAACATCCACCATCAATGTAGACCATTTTCCCAGGAAAACGCCATGGATTTTTTACATCTTACACATGTCGCAATCCCCCAAACAGATGCCGAACTGTGGGACAACCTGGAAATATGTATGAAATACCATCAAACATCATCAAACTAACCTCCTGGAAACACAACTTTTGGCATTTTTTCAGGGCTGATTCGCCAATCCTCCAAGTATTCACCCGACCCGCCTGTTTTAGGAGGTGGTCACCTCCTCTCAAAAGACAGCGCCGGGCTTGATCAAGCCGCCTGGCGGCATGGGGCATGGGGAGTTCTTGAACATCCTTAAATGATCATAGTAATTTATATATAGGGGGATTATGAGTTGATGATGATGATGATGATGGTGATGGTGATGGTGATGGTCATGGTGATGGTGATGATGATGATGATGCTGATGCTGATGATGATGATGATGCTGATGTTGATGCTGCTGCTGGTGATGATGATGCTGATGCTGATGATGATGATGATGCTGCTGATGTTGATGCTGCTGCTGATGATGATGATGATAATGATGCTGATGCTGATGCTGATGATGCTGCTGCTGATGATGATGATGATGATGATTATTTGGATGATGATAATGGAATGATTTTATGATTTTTGATGATGATTATTATTATGATTATGATCATTATGATCGTTATCATATGATTATTCTGGGAATAAATTAGGATGATTGTGGTTATTTTGTTTTCCCAGATAAAAAGCTGTCTTCACAGGGGTTTTGTTGTTGCTAAACTGCTTGAAATTATCATATTATGGAGGTTTCTTAAAAATGGTGGTACCCCCGAGTCACCATGGGTTTCAATACCAAGTCATAGCCATCCATGACTTGGATTTAATCATGTTTCAATCATAAGGAGGGAATTTCAATGATTGGTTGTGTTTCATTGAAAATAAATATTATATACTACTTGGATTGTTTTTGATTTGTGATCATGAGACTACCCACTTATTGACATCCAGATGATTCTGTGTGTTTGTTTTTTCATATAAATGACTATCATGGGATTGTGTCAATATTGTAATATGGGAATTAGTATCTAAGCATCAATCAAACTATGGGAATTTTAGATGTGTAAAAGGATCATGAGGAGTGAATTTCAATGTATACGGTTTGTTTGCACGTGAAACAAGTCTATAAAGATAACAGCTTTTGAAAGTAAAGCATGAGATGTGGATTTCAATGAGAATATCATGGGGGTGCAACGGTATGATATAGGTTTGTCCAAAATGGGCTGAATACCCTAATATATGGCAATTTTTATAGGGAACATGATAAATGACTGGATTTTGGGGTACTAGGCTATCTTTGACAAATTCACATGTGGGTGATTCAAGCCCAGGAAGAAAATGATCCAACCCAGATGGTTTAGTTCAACCCAAAGGGATACGGGAAGCGGTTTAGGATCTCTTGTTCCCGGTGAGGAATGATTTCTCCCTGTGTTTAGTACATAATGGATATCCTTGTATATCATGACACACACACACATATTACATAATATATATATAATTATATAATATATAATTATATATATATCATAATATCAAGACTTATATCTCTATAATTATCGCACAGTGATTTAAATTGATGACTTCCATTGAAAGTTAGCACGTCGCTAAGTTCAGGTGGAACTTCTTGGAACAGCCGGCTGAGAAGGTGATTTATGGTCGGCGCTCCTCGGAGAAAACACCGTAACTAATGGGTAAATGATGGTAAATGATGGGTAAATAATGGTTAATAATGGTAAATGATGATTAAAACATGTTGGACATGGAGATCTAACCATGTTAATGATGGTTAATGATGGTTTTTCTGATGGTTAATGGTGATTAAGATATGTCGGACACGGAGATCTAATCATCAATTTAAGTGGTTTTTCTGATGCTTCAGTGGTTTGTTGGTTACTTCTTCTCCTGTGTCAGCGTCAACATGGGAGAATCATCGAACTATTGCTACAGGGGGCTACAAAGACCATTGATGGTGGGATATTTTTTTGGGGGTTGTAGTACCTAATTTTATTGAACATTATGATGGATTATAGTTATTTAATGGGATCTTATAGTGATTCAATGGGATATTAATGGGATATACCCTCTGGTAAACTAACAGTTTGCTATTGAAAATGGCCCATTTAGTTCGTTGATTTACCTATTAATGGTGATTTTCCATAGTTTTTTGTAAACGTTTACCAGAGGTAATTTCTTGGACATTATGATGGATTATGGATTATGATAACCTATAGATAAAACGGCATATACCGTTCTGAACCAAGCAGTATTTCATGGGATGAGAGAGTGGTATTTCGCATGGCTCAAATGATGTGACTGGGTGAACCATGGAATACATGGCCCATGAAAGGTTCGATGATTTACCGAGCTTCAAAATGGTGATTATCCATGAGCTATGTGGAATTACCAGAGCTATTGATTTGTTTTTTCATATCAATGTTTTCTTTTTTTGAGTGGGAACAGTTCTTACCCAACTAAGGAAACCATTCATACAGGGTATCTCAGATTGTCCGTGATGGGGGGACAAAGCTGTGTATGAGTCATGATGAAAACGATAAAATCAACAAATGGCTACCTATGGCAAGTGGGATTCCCCACCAAGAATCGATGGTATACGGTAAAGATTTGTTTTTGTTAAGCCTTAACATGGCTGTTGATGTTAAATGTGGTTAATGCGCCCTCAATCCCTGCTTCTCGAAGCTCTGACTGTTGGTGTCGCCGAAGTGGGGATGGTTGGTTCGATCATGTTAAATCCCTTTGAAATGTCATCAAATGATGATCCGTAGATGGATCAGTGGATGAAATACTGCAGGATATTTGAAGTATGACTACGAGGCGAGCATTTGTCCTGGCGTTGCCCCTCGATCATGAAGTCGAGGGGACAGGGCGATATGGGTCAAACATGAAGGCCCAGGCAGATCTTGGTCATTTTCAATTTTAGGGGTATCCAATTTTTATCCAGATGTATACATGGGTAAATTATAGCGACTCCATTTTGTCTCACCATAGATGATGGTTCGGATTTGGAAAATCATCCTCAAACAACCGAACTTTTCAGTTTAGTGAATTATTACAATTTATCCAGAATTAAGACAATTCCCCAATAAGGTCTGTCTGAAAATAGGGTACCCCCAAAATCCCATGAATTATCATTCTCTTCCGTCTCAAATTACTCTCTGGGGTATCCCTCATTTTCAGACACACCCATCATCAATTCCTCAAGTTTTTGGGTACCGGAACATGGATTCTGGATTGGTCTACTCTGCGACTGACCAAAGTCTGCGGTCTGCGTCTAAGATATTGACGGTCTGAGATATCCATTCTTGTAACCCACAGTTGGTTTCATATATGCTGACTACGAAAGGGTTCAAAACTATGAAAACCACACACTATCTACATGCCCAAAGCAGATCATGCATGCAATAAATTTACAAATGTTTGTACATTATATATATAATCATATATATATATAATCATATATATATAATCATATATATATATATGATCATATATATATAAATACATATATATAATTACATATATATATATGTACATATATATATGTACATAAACACATATGTAGATGTTGATATATATATATATATATACGTATATATATATGTATATATATACATATGCATATATTTATATATATGTATACATCTATACGTACATATGTAAATCATTTATATATATATGTGTATATGTATATACATGTATATGTATAGATGTGTGTATTTATTGATATACATATGTATATGTATACATGTATGTATGTATATATGCATTTGCATATATATATATATACATATATACATAAGTATATGTATAAATATTTTTCATATACCATATATATATTTATATATATGTATGATTATATTATTCTATATGCCAAAATAACTGTCATGTGAGTGAATAGTAAGGCTCCCATTTAGCATGGATGGTTCCACCAGGACCATCACTTTTGACCTGAAGATTTCCGAGGTGACGAAGGGTAGCAAGGGCGATACCTGTATGGCAATTGAGGCTGGCTTTTGTCATGATATTGGTGATTGCTCTTGTTTTGCATCCTTATAAATCGAGTAATGTAGAGAGTCGTTCTGTTGATGTCCAAATGTGCCTCATGTTTCTGGTGTAGTTTCTATAGCTGTGTTCAGAACACATCCCTCCTATTTCTCTAAACAGTGTGTCCACACTGAGGGGTTCTTACGGTAGGTGTAAAGGCCAGTGCTTGATCAGGGTGCTCCATCTGGGCTGCGACATTTTTCCTGTAAATTTCAGTATAAAGTGGCTCTTGTGAAATGTCCAAGTGCATTTCGCCTGCGCAGGCTCGCACAAAATTTGTGTCTGCGTTCTGGGCTCACCCTGGGCCCCACAAAACGGTTGTCGCGGTCTTGGGATCGGCCCTCCTCCTCCACATCATCATCTTCCTCCTCCTCAACATCATCATCCTCCTTCTCAACATCCTCCTCCACAACATCATCATCCTCCACCTCCTCTTCCGCAACATCATCATCCTCCACCTGCTCTTCCGCCACATCATCATCCTTTTCATCATCCTTCTCGACATTTTCATCATCATCATCACCATCATCATCATCATCATCCTCATCCTTCTCAACATCATCATCCTCCACCTTACCATCCTCCACCTCATCACCCTCAACATCATCATCCTGCCCCTCATCATCCTGAACACCATCCTGCACCTCATCGTCCTCAACATCATTGTCATCTTCATCATCAACAACAACATTATCATACATTCTCCTCTCACACCCCCACACTGTTTGGGGTCTCTTGCCGGGATAATTTGCATGGATTTCCACTTGCAAGATGCTTTGCTTCATACAATTTGTTCAAATGTCAAGACAATGGGGGTCAAAACCAAACCATTTCGGGGCGAACATCCACTTCTCTTGCTTGGAATCCTCTGATCGTTCGGTTGGTGCTGCCCACACCTCACATTGCGCACTTTGCATGGCTCAAAACACTGAGCACTGAGATTGCTGCTCACAAGAGTTCAGTTTTTTTTTGGATCCTGTGATTTTGCACTTATCTGTTGTGTCTTCTACTTTCGATAGCAACGCACCTTAGTGCTCACAAGATTGCTAAGTTGATTGATAGCTCTAGTGACCAGAATTTACAGTAGGATCTTAATGGTGTTTTAAACCAATTTGCAAACTGGTTTTCATATGTTTCACTGATGAAACCACCCACTAGAGAATTACTAAATCCAGATTCCTATCCGTTTTTATTGTTTAAACATCGTTGAACAATGTCGAACGCCTCATTTTGCTGTCTCTGAAAAAGGGGTGTACCCCAAAATTGCTATGTTGATCTTCGGAGAATGATGATCAACCATCAAATTCTCTTGGTTTTCCTTGTTTTTTGGTGCTAAACATCTATAAGTCGTATGACATTTTGAGGTTTGTCCCTTCGGTCAGGACACCTCTGAGTTGCCTTTGTACGAGCGTCGCCATCGTATCCTGCTGACCGTCACTGATGAGGGCGCCACAGCACGGGGCGAGAAGGCAAGGGATCAGAGCCTCAAAAATCCGGTTGGTTGAGTTTTTTTTCGGGGATTACCCTCTGGTAGTTTAACATAGCTACGGAAAATCACCATTTTTAAGTTCTGTAAATCAACTATAAAACGGTCATGTTCCGATATGTTAAATTACCAGAGGGTATACTGTCCAATATATCGAGAAAATTGGATTGTAATGAGTACTATATCATACTCTATCCAATATATGGGGGATGATTTACATTAATTATTTTCTGGGGTCATCAAACGCGGCTGGAAAATCCCCAAGACTAAACGGAGGTTTACGGTTGGGAAATTCATCTATGAATCGAGAAATTTCCAGCAAACCATGTTTGATTACCGGCGGGTATCATAAATCATGATGGATATTATGGGACACCCTATTTGCCAACCAGCAAACCAGCAAAATGAGGATAAAGTGGTGATAGTTTGGGTAATAATGGGGACATATCACAAACTGATATGATGTTCCCAATTTTCAGACACACCTATCTTGGCAAAAGAAATCAGGGTCAATAATTTTAGTACCAAAGCATTGGAAGCGATAATTTTGGCTCAGAACATATACCCAGGGAACATCCCGAAGAGGCTGGTCCTCAAAATTGTGGACCTTCAACAATCACCCCAGATCTAGAATGTCGCATACGTTTTTTTCTTAGACCATCCCAAAAAAAACCAAACATGGTAACACCCACTAAAATGATGGTGCCAAAACAGCTGGCTTTGCTGGCTACAAACGGAGGGTCAAAGGGTTGTTTGAAGCTCGGGACACCGGCCCTTTTTTGTCGGCACCACCTGAAAACAGTGACCTCAAATCAGTTTTTTTTTTTTCAGGTCACTGGAATGATAGGGGCAACTATTTGTGGCCTTGACTCAGGGTGAAATATGACTGCAGATGTTGCGGATGCTGCGTGGCAGGATCCGACTTACTACATTTGGTTGTTGGACATCAGCGGCCCTGCACAAGAAGCCCGAGATAACTGGGGCGTCCTTAAGGAGGCTACGGTGGCTACGGTGAAGTTTCATGGTACATTGCTATGGATATCTATAGGTATGGATTATGATGAATGGTCATGTGCACATTGGAATTTACCGACTTGAATTTTCCTGTTCTGGATGATTTTCTGGATTCATCGAGATGTCTTAGACATTTCTCGTTTTTTTGCTGTGTATCGAAGCATGCCGTCGACTGCTGAGTTTCTGAGTTCCATCCAGGCAGTGACCGAGGTGGCTGACTCCTTTGTGCCCGGGGGCCTGACATGGGGTGTGGATGGCCAAAGTTTTGAGAAATCCATGATTCCAATAGCTCAGCCTCCAGTTTGCCGTCCTGCTATTGCTGTGTCCCTGCGAGCCTCCAAGCATCTCCAAGCCCGGCACGGGACGAGGATTTCCGAAGATGAGAAGACCTTGGAAAAAGCTCGAACTGCAGAGGCGTGGCTCCGGTCCTGGGATGTCCTGACAGCTGACGAAGATTCTCCATGAACACAGTCTGTTTTTACCCTAGCTGACTGCGAAAAAAAACAGATACCAACAGAAAAACATAGCATCATATATCATCATATAATGTGTTGATGTGCACTTCCACGTTGTTCCTCGATTGTGACATATTGTGACTCTGGACTCTGGGAACGTGCGGCAGATCACCCCAGAGCAGCTGAAAGCCCTGGAGCAACTGAAGAAAGAAGGGGCATTGCCTGAGGAGAAGTTCTGAGGCGCGGTTCATCCATGTCCATGTCTGTATGTCCCGCGTGGGAAGTAAGAGAGGCAACCGAGGGTTTATTTTCGTAGGGTAAGTAGGGGAAATGTCCAGCGAGAACATTTTTTTCATTAAAATCTCAGGGGAATGAGCCACCAAGTACAGCTATCGTGGAGTTTGCATCAAAATATACTGATGGCTTCTAAAGGTAGCTTATCGTAATTATGGCCCATGGATTTCTAGTCTTCATTTTTTAGGTGCCAAAGTTGCGGGCCTGGTGGGTCTTTCTACACCATATAATATACATTCATACATTCATACATTCATACATTTTTACATTCATACATTTATATACATTCATATACTATACATGATGTGCCATATCCATTGTATATCTTGCTATATCTTGCTATATCTTGCTATGTTTGTTGATTCCATCCCCTAAGGTCAAACTTTGTCATCTCCCGTTCGACGGCACAATGGAATTTTAGACCCAAGTCGTTGACCTTATAGCTATGGAAAATGATGAACATGGCCCATTTATAGATGATTTACCCATTAAGAATTGTCATTGTCCATCGCAAACGGTCAGTTTACCAGAGGGTAAACCATAAATTTGTGCTGCACCCCCGGTTATAATTTGGTCTATAACCTCCTTAACTATAGATATATCTACAATAAACCATAGAAATAGCTAGTTATAAACCAACTTAGGTATCTAAATCCCATTAAATCCCATTAAATCCCATTCAATCACCATTCAATCACCATTCAATCACGCTTAAGACCACTGGGGCACCACCGAACGTCGAATTCACATGAATTCACCAGGTGGCGTCCAGTGGAGCGGAATGTACATAACTCGCGCAGCTTTCGGCTTGTTGTCCCGGGCAGTGAAGCGCAAGGGGCCAAATGGTGCAAGATAAGCCTGGAATAGGGGTTTGTCTGAAAATACCTCTAAAATCCTCTAAATCTATTGGTTATATTGGCTACTGTAGTCGTCATGTCCCCATGAAATGAGATGAAATGGCCATTTAAAAGGGTATACCCCATTTTTATCCAATTTTCAGACAGACCCACATGAATTGAAAATCGTGGTTTAAGCATCAAAAATGTGGGTTCACCTTGTGAGAAAGTGTGATTCAATGGGGTTTTATAGGATATGAATGGGACAGTGATGGTTAGTATAGTGGTTAGAAATTGATATTTGACCATGAAACAGGGTGGTTTAACCAACAAACATTGGGGTATATATCATGGTATATGTACCCTTCGGTGTCCTCAAACATGGCTGGCTGGCAAATCCCCGAACTATATGAATATCTATAAATTCTACATAGAGGTTTCTGAATGGGACAATGATCGAACTAAATGTGGGGGATTTTCCAGCAAGTCATGTTTGAGGACACGGAAGGGGAATATAGGTGAAAAAATACCACCTGGCTTGGAATCATGACCCACAGTTGATGGGGTATTTTTCATGGCTCAGTTGATGAATCTTTGGTTTTACTTGGCAAAATGTGGAGCTGCCTGGGCCAACGCTATTTATTTAAGAAATTGAACATATACAGATCTACTCAAGGAAGGACATGGAAGGCTTATGTGCCCAGAAAGCAGCCATTTAAGGAGAAGTCCTGACCTTGCCTTTGAAGAAAATGGTATGAAACACTTGCGATTGCAGCATGGGTTTTTGCGGAGAAAGGGTGCGACGCATCGCCGCGCTGACACGGTCTGACACGTTGCATGTGCCCGCTGGGTAGTTCAAAGACAAAATATGGCCATCTGTCTGTACTGAACTTAGCCTCTGGTGTCATCAGCTCCATGGCTTGCGGCTTGCTGGAAAAACCAGAGTTTAATGATTTGCCCAGCTAGAAACCTCCATTGATAGTGGGTTTGCCCATATGTTGCCACGAGTTTCCCATTAAAACCTCGATGTACGTGATGCCCAAATCCTTAAGTCTTCGAAACTCAAGACGACGGGTCGAAACAAGCGATGGGTCGTGATTGAAAACAGAGCAGTGGCAACAAAAACACGACCATTTGTTGCTTTGTTGCTTGCAGTTTGCTGTGGAAAATCACCATTTTCATGCATGGATGTAAATAAATGTAAGACATTGGCTATTTTTCATAGCTATGTCAAATTGCCGGAGGTTAGTCGTGGCTGTTTGTTCTAAATTGTACTGCCTGATGTGTTTTCGAGTGGAAAAATGTTGGTGCACAGGGCGTGTTTCCAGATTCCAGGTAGATGACTGGCATTGTTCAAACTCAATATGTTGCAAAAGAATTGAACCACAAAGCACCTGTCATCAGGGTTGCTTCAAACATTTTTAAACTATAATTCTCAGGGTAAACAATTGCGTGGAATTAGGCGGGGCAGCCCTCTTTCAGAACATGTTCTGCGCTTTCTGGAGAACATGAGCAGCCCCTCAGCATGGCACCGCCATGCGCCATGCATGGCGCACAGTGTGTTGCACTGCCGCAGCACTTCGTGGCTTCACCAGCTTCGCAGTAGAGGCGATCTGCAGGTAGATGGGGTTGCATTCCAGGCATCGTAAGTGGTTAATTAATGTTAATTATCCTGGTATATAATGAATCCAGTTATGTATGAATTATATATGGGCTATAGGTCATAAACCACAAAAACGATGCCCACGATGCACATCCTATGAATCAACATGTTGGGACCCCTCAGCGGCTCGTACTTCGCTTGTGGCGGTAAGATGCGCCAATCGCTTGCGGCAGTAAGATGTTCATTTTTTGACTGCCGCAAGTGATTGTTTTTTACTGCCACGAGTGATTGCTGTTTTTGCGTGGCAGGTGCAGCATTTGAAGGCCTAATCGCTTGTGGCGGTAAGATCGCGGTTTCGTTTTTTCAATCGCTTATGGCGGTAAAAATCTGTCACTTGTGGCGGTAAGTGGGTGTCCTTGATGCCAGGGTATATAAAACCAATCGCTTGTGGCAGTAAGATGCTTTGCAGCACTTGCGCACATACTTGTCTTCTATCCATGTGATTTCTACACATTCACTGGAACCATTGCAACGCTGACGTACAGGAGGTTTATGTTAACTTTTTTCTGTTGTACAAGATTTCCCTGTTTTTAGTGATGTCTTGATTGGAATTTAGATCATGTCTGTATTCTTTAAAGAGGATCTAAGAAAGAGGGTTGGAGTAACTTTTTAGGGGGCTATTTGACTCGGTTACCATAGGTAAAACATATGGCTTTTGATTGCATTTGGTGTGAATCCAACCCAGAGAGAATGAATGAAAGGAGAAAAGGAAGACCGACTTTTATCCAGGTGGAATTTCAGCTCTGCTGTGTTTTTCATGTCTTTTCGTTTTGCATTTGGGTATATATAATGCGACGGTTGCTATATTTGTTATAGATACCGTGGCAATAGCCTCACGTTAGGATTTACATAGAACGGCGCGACCGCGACTAGATTTGTAGCTGTCAAGCGCACGTGTATTTCCATGGAAGGGTTTAGGGCTTCGGGTGGAAACTTTACTTACATAGCTAGCACATCATCACTAACTTCCTCCTCCTCCTCATCATCTTCCTCCTCCTCCTCATCATCATCATCATCATCCCCACCCCACCCCAGCAGTAAGTGATGATGAAAGAGCAGTGCCTGTTGCCGTGCCTGGTGTGTGCGTACAGAACATGAACGTTTTGACCCCACCCCACCCCACCCCAGCAGTAACTGATGATGAAAGAGCAGTGCCTGTTGCCATGCCTGTGTGTGTACAGGAACATGAACGTTATTATCCCACCCCACCCCACCCCACCCTTTCGGGAATCTTACTGCCGCAAGTGATTGGCTTTGAATCGTCTTACAAGAGTCTTACTGCCGCAAGTGACGGAAAATCTTACTGCCGCAAGTGATCGAATCTTACTGCCGCAAGTGACGGTAGAGCCCCCCTAAGCCGGCCATGGGCAATGGAATAGATCTCCCATTGAAGACTTGAATACGGTTCTTTTTAAAACCATTTCTCCAGCTAGAAACCTTCATTTAGTAGTGTGTTTTCCAATATTTTCCCATGAATTTCCCTTTTAAAGTTCCAGTTAGTTCCAGCACTTCCCATTGCCAGGTTCTGAATTTTTCCAGAGGCAAAAAAGGTGGGTACGGGTGAAATCAGGAGATTGCCCTGTCTGACATGGTTTTTGGCGATGCAAGCGAACTGAACGATGAGCTTTGAACCAAGAATACCCAGAAGAACCAAGACACTCAAAGTATCTCAAAGTACCCATAAAAATGGACGTACCAAGGGTTATGGGATAAAATCGCAGGTTTGGTGGGCCAATTGAGTGATCAAACTTGATTTGATAGTTAAATCCCCAGTATAGTTAAATCCTATGTTATGGTTAAACCCCTATTTTTCATGGTTAAATTAATCATCCCATTGTTGTAATTGTTTTATCCCACGAACTTTGCAGGCGCATCCCTGCTGGATCCTGCTGGCAGGCTCTGGTTTTGGGTATTGGGATCTGGCCATGATCAAGTTTCCCGACTGAAATCCACCATTTTGGGAAGATGATTGGGTCCGCAACTTGGAATAGAGTATATATATATAATTGAATATAGATAGAATATATAATATATATATAGATATAATATGATATATGTGTATATATATATAGCATGCATACATACATTAATGTATATATATATAAGAATATACATACATATAATATTTAATATACGTACATACATATAACATCCATCTATCCATCCATCCATTGTATATTATTCACAAAGCAGCGAATGCATATATATATATATCGTATATGTATATTGGTATGCATATTGGCAAAGATTATCCATGGGATTGGGCCCCGAGAACATGGGGAAAATGAGCTTCGAAACCGGCTGGATTCTGCGGCACCGGGTTCTTTCCACAAACCTATCCATCTATGGTAGATATGTCCAATATGCTCAGCTTTAGACCGAAGATCACCTGGTCCAGCAAAATTGGGCTGTATGGGTTAGGATTCTTAATTTTCTTCATTTTGTTTTGGTCTTTGGTGGGGCCACCAAGAACGTCCTTCAGCACTTTTTTTGCCCCAAGCTTACCAATTTCGCACTTTTTTTGCCAGCTGGGGTGGAAGTCCTTGGGTTTCTCGAGGTTTCAGGCCCTTCACGGCGTGCTCGCCCACCGAGAGGCCTGGGTCGGGGAGGCATCCCATGGGAGGAATGTGGGAGTAATACCTGTGAGGAAGATGGTTAATGATGGTTCATAATAGTTAATGATGGTTAATAATGGTTGATGACGGTTAATGGTGAACAATGGTGCTTCCAAGATTGGAAGCGACACGTCAGAGGGACAGTCTGATCAGATCAAAGGATCAAAGATATTTGAAAAAACAGCAACAAAAAACCATCACTCTACTTCGTGTGATTTTTTCACCGTGGCATATATCCTGGCATATCCTGACATATTATGTTATGATATCATTGATTACATCTTAATTATATAACTGATATATATACATATATTATATTTTAACTATTATATATATTATAAATAAATATTTATATATAGTGACATGCTCGCTGACATATCTGACAATCTACCTGACATTTTTTGTAAAATTATATCTGACACTCTATCCGACATTCTATTTGACATATATTCTGACATGTTATTTGACACTTTGTCTGACCTGGCACTCTATCTGACATATATTCTGACATGCTATCTGACATTCTATCTTGCATTCTACCTGGAGTTCTCTGTGACATTCTGACATTCTATCAGGTTTTCTCTGGCATTCTATGTGTGACATTCTCTCTGGCATTCTACCTGGAGTTCTCTGTGACGTTCTGACATTCTATCTGGTTTTATCTGACATTCTATGTGTGACATTCTATCTGGCATTCTACCTGGAGTTCTCTGTGACATTCTGACATTCTATCTGGCAGAGTTTTATCTGACATTCTATGTGTGACATTCTATCTGGCATTCTACCTGGAGTTCTCTGTGACGTTCTGACATTCTATCTGGCAGAGTTTTATCTGACATTCTATGTGTGACATTCTATCTGGCATTCTACCTGGAGTTCTCTGTGACGTTCTAACATTCTATCTGGCAGAATTTTTTCTGACATTCTATGTGTGACATTCTATCTGGCATACTACTTGGAGTTCTCTGTGACATTCTGACATTCTATCTGGCAGAGTTTTATCTGACATTCTATGTGTGACATTCTATCTGGCATTCTACCTGGAGTTCCCTGTGACGTTCTAACATTCTATCTGGCAGAGTTTTATCTGACATTCTATGTGTGACATTCTATCTGGCATTCTACCTGGAGTTCTCTGTGACGTTCTGACATTCTATCTGGCAGAGTTTTATCTGACATTCTATGTGCGACATTCTATCTGGCATTCTACCTGGAGTTCTCTGTGACATTCTGACATTCTATCAGGTTTTATCTGACATTCTATGTGTGACATTCTATCTGGCATTCTACCTGGAGTTCTCTGTGACGTTCTAACATTCTATCTGGCAGAGTTTTATCTGACATTCTATGTGTGACATTCTATCTGGCATTCTACCTGGAGTTCTCTGTGACGTTCTGACATTCTGTCTGGCAGAGTTTTATCTGACATTCTATGTGCGACATTCTATCTGGCATTCTACCTGGAGTTCTCTGTGACATTCTGACATTCTATCAGGTTTTATCTGACATTCTATGTGTGACATTCTTTCTGTATGGCGTTTTGTGTTCGGAGCCCAGAGCGCTGGATCAGTGTTCTGCGAAGGCCCGCGGTGGCGCCAGCTGTTGCATGGTGATTACTTGCATAGATTCATGCGATAAATACGGGACAAAGTGTACAAAGTGATGTTTATCTCAACCCGGCCAGTTTTTGGTCCACAGGAAGCAGCTGTTTTGTGCTTTCATCTTATCTCCTGGGGGTTCGCTGGCCCCCCTGCCATTCTGCCATGGAAAATCGTGATTCTCTCCGACAGATTCAAGCCTTGGGCTTGGAACCGCCGCGACGCCGACAGCTGGAAAGGATTGCCGGGACCTATGTCATTGAACGTGGGCCCCCGGCAGCTTTCAGTTCCAAGATCTTTGATGAGCGGGCAGAGAGAGTTACAGAAACCATCGTGACACCCAAGCTGCATATCCAGCCTGGGCGACGGCCTGTGGATCAGCCTTGTGATTCCTGAAAACCGTGCTTTGAAAACATGGAGGTTGCCTAAAATAGAGGTACCCCCAAATCATCCATTTATAGACGGATTTTGAATTATAAATCATCCAGCTATTGGGGGTACCCCTATGGCTAGCCTATGACTATGGAAACCCCCATGGAACCTAGCAGAGATGATATGCGCCGGCCTGTTGACCCCAATGTCTGGGGGGTTGACTTCCCCTATAATTCAACGAGGGCAACAGGCCAAATTCAGATTGGTAAAGGGTATGGGTCCAAACGTCAAAGAAAAGGGGGGGCTATTTCTTTTGTCATGTTTAGGCTCCTTCAATTCACTATTTGCAATGTTTTGCATTATTTTATATTTTACAATACTATGACTGTGTACAATTGTTAATCTTCACGGTGCCTTCCCTGGGAGTACCTTCGTTTGACCATACCCAGATGGTCAGGTCATAGATGGTCTGTCCAAGACTCCAAGACAGCGGCTGTGCCGCGCGTCTCGTTCCCGGGACTCGATTTGTTCGTTGATAGCGGCGTAGCTTCACCATCCACGGACATCCAGAGTCACCCTGAAATCCTACTTTGGATCTGCTGATGTCTTGTTGCTTTCCTGTTGGTGCTTTCACTATTTAGGGAATCTGCTGGGACTGTCTTGTTATTATTTTGGCCCCGGTTATACAAATCCAAGTGGTTTTATCATTGTCTTTATCATTCTTCGTTATTTTTCCGCTGGCAATTTTGGGGTTCCCATGGTAGGCCTTTTCACATCAAAATATATGGGTCACTAGATGTAGGACTCGCTGGAGCCTCTGTGGACACTATGGTGGCAAATCCACTGCTTGGATTGGTTTATGACAGTTCATCCCAGCCAGTTGTATGATCAACCCCAGTCGTATGGGTTTTCCATGGTTTTCCTACCTTTCCGAAGCACAAAGCAACAAACCAACAGGGCACACAACAGTGGGTCGTCCTAGCAATATATATACCATTCTGCCATCTCACGAACTGACACTTGAGTCCTGTTTCTGCCTCGGAAATTGCTGCGGGTGATCAGTGTTCTAAACTCGCAGCGTCGCCCAATGTCGTCCTTTTAGACTTAAACTTTCTACTGGTTGGGGAAGAGCGGGGTTCCGAGTGAAAATGGATTGTGGTCATCTCCAATAATCCATAACCAATTAAATAATCTCCCATAATCCCCAATTTATATGAAGAGTATTGAAGGGTAGTCGAAGAGTATTGAAGGGTAGCTTAAGCCCCGAACTCTTCATCAACCAACGGTGTCGGTCGCGCAGATATACCATTCTGCCATCTCACGAACTGACACTTGAGTCCTGTTTCTGCCTCGGAAATTGCTGCGGGTGATCAGTGTTCTAAACTCGCAGCGTCGCCCAATGTCGTCCTTTTAGACTTAAACTTTCTACTGGTTGGGGAAGAGCGGGGTTCCGAGTGAAAATGGATTGTGGTCATCTCCAATAATCCATAACAAATTAAATAATCTCCCATAATCCCCAATTTATATGAAGAGTATTGAAGGGTAGTCGAAGAGTATTGAAGGGTAGCTTAAGCCCCGAACTCTTCATCAACCAACGGTGTCGGTCGCGCAGATATACCATTCTGCCATCTCACGAACTGACACTTGAGTCCTGTTTCTGCCTCGGAAATTGCTGCGGGTGATCAGTGTTCTAAACTCGCAGCGTCGCCCAATGTCGTCCTTTTAGACTTAAACTTTCTACTGGTTGGGGAAGAGCGGGGTTCCGAGTGAAAATGGATTGTGGTCATCTCCAATAATCCATAACCAATTAAATAATCTCCCATAATCCCCAATTTATATGAAGAGTATTGAAGGGTAGTCGAAGAGTATTGAAGGGTAGCTTAAGCCCCGAACTCTTCATCAACCAACGGTGTCGGTCGCGCACTGCTCAGTTCTTGCTGTAAGGCTCTGAAAGTGGATCTCATGGCCACTGGGCACGTCATTTCTTCAAATGAAAGCAGATCATGGTCTTCAACATCATCAACATATTTTTCATCACCTATATCAAGACATGTCATATATATATATATGTACATAACACATGTACATCTCATAATTCGTACACAGGTAGTTTATAAGTCCTCCAACATATGTATACACATATGTGAATATATATATATAATGTATTTATATACGTTTATATATACATGTATATATATACATTTGCCTATGTATATACACGTATAATATACACATGTAAATATATATATATATATATACATCATATGTATTTATTATATAGATACATCATATATATATATCATATCATATATATATATGTACATACGTGTATTTATGTATATGTATATTATACATATACATATACATATACACATACACATACACATACATACATACATGCATGCATGCATACATACATTACATACATACATACATACATACATACATACATACATACATACATACATACATACATACATACATACATACATACATACATACATACATACATACATACAACATACATATACCAATACATACATACATATACCATACCATACCATACCAGACATTACACGACATTACATGACATTACATTACATTGTATTTCATTGCACTACATTGCATTGCATTACATACATACATACATACATCATACATACATACATACATACATACATACATACATACATACATACATACATACATACATACATACATACATACATACATACATACATACATACATACATACATACATACATACACATATACATAGATGCACATATATGTATATACACATAAATGCATACATACACTTACATGTACACTAAATATTTACATACACATATGCATCTGGAAGTGAATTTGCATATACATCTGCATATACATTCATACATACATCCATGCATTCATACATACATCCATGCATCCATCCATACATCCATACATTCATACATCCATAAATCCATACATCCATACATCCATACATCCATACATTCATCCATACATCCATACATACATCCATGCATACCTACATACATACACACGTGCATACTTACTTGCAAACATGCATACATGCATGCATGCATACATACATACATGCATACATACATCCATGCATACATCCATGCATCCATCCATCCATCCATCCAGCCATACATCTATTCATCCATACATCCATACATCCATCCATCCATCCGTGCATCCATACATCCATCCATCCATCCATCCATGCAACCATCCATCCAAACATCCAACCATCCATCCATCCATCCATACATACAGTTACATACATCCATGCATGCATCCATGCATCCATCCATCCATCCATCCATACATACATACAGTTACATACATCCATGCATGCATCCATGCATCCATCCATCCATCCATACATGCATCCATGCATCCATCCATCCATCCATCCATACATACATACAGTTACATACATCCATGCATGCATCCATGCATCCATCCATCCATCCATACATACATACATACAGTTACATACATCCATGCATGCATCCATGCATCCATCCATCCATCCATCCATACAGACATACAGTAGTTACATACAATCCATTGCATGCATCCATGCATCCATCCATCCATCCATCCATCCTTACAGACATAAAGTTACATACATCCATGCAGCATCCACTGCATCATGATCCATCATTCCATTCCATCCATACAGAACAGTTACCATACATCCATGCATGCATCCCATGCATCCATCCATCCCATCATCCATACAGACCGACCATAATACAATCCAGATGCATCATGCATCCATCCATTACCATCCAACATACATACAGTAATTAATCCATGCTATGATCCAATCACATTCATCATAACATACATACATACATACATACAGTTACATACATCCATGCATGCATCCATGCATCCATCCATCCATCCATCCATACATACAGTTACATACATCCATGCATGCATCCATGCATCCATCCATCCATCCATCCATACATACATACATACATACAGTTACATACATCCATGCATGCATCCATGCATCCATCCATCCATCCATCCATACATACATACAGTTACATACATCCATGCATGCATCCATGCATCCATCCATCCATCCATACATACATACATACAGTTACATACATCCATGCATGCATCCATGCATCCATCCATCCATCCATACATACATACAGTTACATACATCCATGCATGCATCAGGCATTCCATCCATCCATCCATACATACATACATACAGTTACATACCATGCATGCATCCATGCATCCATCCATCCATCCATACAGACATACAGTTACATACATCCAATGCATGATCAGGATCCATGCATCCATCCATCCATATACAGACATACGGTTACATACATCCAGCATGCATGCATCCATGGCATCCATCCATCCATCCATACATACAGTTACATACATCCATGCATGCATCCATGCATCCATCCATCCATCCATCCATACATACATACAGTTACATACATCCATGCATGCATCCATGCATCCATCCATCCATCCATACATACATACAGTTACATACATCCATGCATGCATCCATCCATCCATCCATACATACATACATACATACATACAGTTACATACATCCATGCATGCATCCATGCATCCATCCATCCATACATACAGTTACATACATCCATGCATGCATCCATGCATCCATCCATCCATCCATCCATCCATACATACATACAGTTACATACATCCATGCATGCACCCATGCATCCATCCATTCATCCATCAATACATACATACATACAGTTACATACATCCATGCATGCATCCATGCATCCATCCATCCATCCATACATACAGTTACATACATCCATGCATGCATCCATGCATCCATCCATCCATCCATCCATACATACATACATACATACAGTTACATACATCCATGCATGCATCCATGCATCCATCCATCCATCCATCCATACATACATACAGTTACATACATCCATGCATGCATCCATGCATCCATCCATCCAGCCATCCATCCATGCATCCAACCATCTAACCATCCATCCATACATACACACATACAGACATACATACAGACATACATACATCAAAAAAACATAATTCACGTATGCAGGCTGTTCTTTGGTATGCTTGGTCCATGAAACATGTGGCCTCTCTGGGGCTTCGGCCACTCCGAGTCGCAGCAACGGAATCCAGCAAGGTATAGCAATCGGGCAACCGGACGGACGCAGATACCCAGATTTTCCAGGAAGTTCATCTTGACCATGAGTTTTTGCATGCGGAAAACGTGGATTTTGCATTTTGAGAAGTTTCTACTTCCAGGTTGCCTTCGAATTGAAAGCATGATGTTTTAGATTTTTTGAGTATGAATTCGGTGCCTGCGCGCACTTGCGGCCAGCGACACTTTGGTGGAGCGATGTCGATGTTCAAAACCTCAGCTGTACCTTGTTTCAATGTGATTTCTCACCCAAAAGGTGAGCCGTTTGTTTCTTCTCCATAGCTGGTGGTTAGATCAAGCAGAAATCCATGGGAATCGGGGTCACCTTTGGGTTTTTTTCAACAATATTGCCGCCATGGCCATGTCCCGTGAACGCCACAATTCTATGATCACCTAGTATTCATGGGAGTTTATGGATGTTCATATAGTTCATATAGTTCATATAGTTCATATAGTTCATATAGTTCATATAGTTCATATAGTTCACGTTCCCAGAAAAACAAAGAAACGAATCTGACAATATCTCCGTCAATTCGTTGGCATCCCCCGTATCAGTCTCCACCGAAGACACGCAATCACTGCTCGAGGGTAGTAGCCTAGCAGCTTTCTTGCGCGGCAACGCGGCAAGTTTTTGGGCACCACCAATTTCACTCACGGAACTCCATGGTCACCATATCAAATCATGGTGCGAATCCAGCATTTTGGGGGTCACACCTTATCAATATATCAATATCGAATCCAGCATTTATATATCTATAGTAGTCTATAGCTATCATTTATAGATATTTATAGTTTATATCAATCTCCCAGCCATGGCTGGTTTCATAAGTTTCAGAAACGGACGTCGTTTCTCACGGCCAATGTTCGACCGGGTGACCGCGTTCGCTATCTCAAGGACTTGACCGCTATTTTTACGATGGAAAGATCCACCATTTTTAATAGGTATAAGCCACAATCAGCTATAAATGATAAGATCGAGATAACTTTCTGGATTTTCCCATTTGTAATAGGTTTTTTTAAATAGATTAATTATAAGATTAGGAATGTTGTTCATAACTACGAGTTCGTGTTAGTTTACTGAAGGCTAACTCCTATGCCAACATATCCCTTTTTTGGGGGTTTCCTAAGTCATGGGGGTACCGTACCTCATCATCCATTTTAATAGGATATTCCATTACAAACCATCCAGCTATCGGGGTACCCCAATATATAGGACACCTCCACTGGGTTCACTTTCTGAATTGCAGTCGGGGCTGCGTTTTTTTGGACACATGCGGAGGTCTGGCAACTTGCCCGCTGCGGAAAGCCGCTGGAAAAGAAAATCCCTCATGTTCCACTGCAGGGTTTTCGAAGATGCAGTTTTTAGACATAGATTCCTCATTTGAAATAGAAATTAGATTCAGCATGCAACCACCTGTGTTGTCATAGCAATGTCATGCCACTGGCACAGAGAATGTGAAAATTCGTGAAGCTCTGAAGGCCTGTTGATGCGGTGCGGGTTGTACAAATAAAATATCAAATAACTGTGGGAGACGTACGTAGTATCGTTCCAAGGAATACGTAGATACCTAGAGTTGAAAAAATGAATACATCAAAATTCATTGAATGGGTAATTCTTAATAATTATTGAACATCTGATTCTAATAGATCTCAACCCATGTATGCAAGTCTTCCAGTCCTGATGTTCTCTTGCATGCATGCATATGTGAATGTATATATAATTGTGGGTGTGTGTGCATATATATATATATACATACATGTTACATATTATTACAGACACCTTTTTATACACATTATACAATATATTTAATATATGTCTCTTTCTCTCTCTCTCTCTCTTGATACATATATATATATGTATATATAATAGTTGTCCGCTTGCAAGATTTCTGCTTTTTTTGACTACTGTGGTCAATTTTGGATTTCGTACCTTTTGGGCTGATCTTACTCTACTTTGCGTAAAAATGTGTCGATTCTTCTGGGCGGAAAAGGGCAGAAATACCCGGGAAAAGGGTGGAAATACCCGGGCAGATTCAACATGACTCAGGATTGAAAACATGAAGTGGTAAGTTTTTTCTTGAAATTGTCATTTTTATTTTGAAACGGGCAAATCTACAGAACATAGACAGAAATTTGTAACCAGTGAATATCCACATATATATATATACAATTAGATACACATGGGTGAAATTAGCGACCCTACTACAACGTCAACATTCCGGATGGTGGAGTGACAATCCAGAAATCAACTTAGTGATTTCACGTGAAGAATCACAATTCGGCCATTAAAGGCATATATGGGTGAGTCTGAAAATAGTGTATACCCCCACAAGAGCCTTTTCAAAAGGGAACATGATGACAATCCAAAGATATTTTTCCATAGGTACACTATTTTCAGACAATTCCATACTGTGGATGGAAGAAATTCTGCACCAGTTGATAAGTGGTTTTATCTCATTATTTATAAGGTTTCTACCATCCAAGCTGGTGCAGGATTTCTTCTATCCACAGTATATATGTATGAATATATAAACATGTACTCTGTCTGTGAAAACTGCTCAACATCTTCATGAAGCAGGCAGACAGGTCCCAGACAGACTGGTCGGCAGGGGACTTGGCGATTCCACGGCAGGTGTGGCGATCCTCAGCTCCAAAGAGCAATTGGCTCAGGTTCTTCCCCGACATCTGAACTGCATCTGGGCCAAGAAATGGTGAAATATCACCTCTAACCGCCACAGTTTGTTACCCTCTGGTAAACTAACATAACTATGGAAAATCCAAATTTTTTCATGGATAAGTCCACTATAAATGGCCATTTTCAATAGCTATGTAAACGTTCACCAGAGGGTAGCCATGTGTTTCGCCAAAGTGTGCGACCAACGGATGGTGGCGTCTTGATTGGGATCTCAGGGGCGAAAATCGTTGGTACATTATGGTACATTTGAATACATAAATCTGGGTAAATTATGTTGCGACCTCCCTGCGACCTCACTGGAAATCATGGTTAGTAAGGGGAATCATCCCCTTCTATGGCCGCAAGATTCAGGTTGGTGAATTATTATAATTTACCCAGATAAATGATAGAAACATGTCATGTCAACCCCGGATTTTGCTAAACCATGGTTTATGAAAATTAGGGGGGGTACTCCTCCAATAGTCATTTCATCTAATACTTTTTGACGGTACCATCCCAATTAGTCACAGCCGTAAACGGGGTTTATTAATCCAGGGTTGACATTACAATCATGTACCATAATGTACCAACCATTTGCCATAAATGGTACCATACTTATGTACCAGAATGTACCATAATGTACCATAATGTACCATAATGTACCACAATGTGCCACAATGTACCATAATGTACCATAATGTACCATAATGTACCATAATGTACCATAATGTACCACAATGTACCACAATGTACCATAATGTACCATAATGTACCATAATGACCATAATGTACCATATACCATAATGTACCATAATGTACACATTACTACAATGGTCTAATTTATGGTTAATATTTGTGGTGAATCATTGTGAAAATAATGGTTAATAGTGGGATTACCCTCTGGTAACACTTTGTTGAAGACCTCAGTTGAACTCCTTCAAGGCCATTGTGGCGCTTCGAGCATGGAAAATGTGCCTTGGTGCTGGATTTGACGGCCACGATCGCTGGCGATTTCTCAAGAGCTACTGAGGGACAAAAACCTATGACGAGTAGCACATCGAGGAGAACACCCCCGAGTTGATTTTTCAGTACCAGTTTGATGTGTAGAACTTTTGCATTTCTTCTTTTTGATGTATTGATTTCGAACATTCCTATGGCTTCTCACACACTAAATGATGGTCCAAGTCGGTTCTCTCGGTGACGCTGACGCTGATCCTTGGAGGTCCATTTTTAGTACCATGGATGGCGGCAGCCGACTGTCTTTTTTGCTACCAGGGCACGATTATCAATATACGAAAAAAACAAAACGGCGGATCCGCCAGCAGATTTTCGGATTGGATTTCCATATGATTTCCATATTTTGCTGCTGGGATTTTTCGGATTGGATTTTGAGTTGTTTTTTGTGTTGTGCTTCCCAAAATTCGCTGGATTTGTCCGCCAGGTTTTCTCCAACAAGGGAACGGGCCTCCCTGGCGACCACGAGATTCGCTGGTAAGCCATGATCAGGTACCATGGGATGCCATGGGAACATGTGACATGTGCATTTGGGTCTGAAAAATAATGGTTTATGTATGTTTATGTATGTTTATGTTGATTTAAATTGTTGGTTTAGATTTTTTGATATCGGAATATTGGAGGATTGGATTCAGCAGTCTTGTCACGAAAAAGTTGAGAAAAGGCACCTGGTTTGTCCCATCGTTTTTCCCACTATTCATACTTGGTGGCTCATCCCACTTAGTAAGTGGGTTATAACCCCAGTTATAAGTGGATTAACCCTACTTATCCCATTTAGAACTGGGGTTATAACCCACTTACTAAGTGGGATGAGAGTAGGCTTTCAACCATCCTAAAATGGTGGTTGATCGGATTTCGCTGGTCCATCCACGCCGTAGTTCTCTCGAAACAAGCTAGCTATCTCCGTGTCGTTCGTCGCGAAGTGGTGAAATCCCATGACTGTTGCTATTTATTCTTCATACAGAAATTACCCTCTGGTTATTTAACAACTATGTAAAATGGCCCATTTATAGATTGTTTTTTATTAATGTTTTTTTTTTAATCTTTTCATGGTTGCTATGGTAAATTACCCTCTGGTTATGTAACATAGCTATGAAAAATTGCCCATTTATAGATGATAAAAATGATGATTTACCTAGCTATAAAATGATGATTTCCCAGTTCGCTACGTTAAAGAACCAGAGGGTAACATTGGTAACCCTCTGGATTGGTTTCTTCCAATCCATTTTCAAAAAAAAAGTTTTTGTTAGAAACAGATCATTTTTTTCCAATCTAAGGATGTACCAGGCAATTACTCTATAGATACAAATATAGATACAAATGTCAGAATATGAATGTAGAATACTGTAGAATATATATATGTATTCGTATAATAGAATATATATATATATATACGTTTTATCACCAAAACTGGTGCTTCAATCATTTTTGGATCCCCTCAAAAAATGTTCGCAGAAGCTCCATTTTCTTGATGAAACTCTGTGACATTCCAATTTCTTGATGCAGATTGCCACTTTTTGTCGCGGTGGTATCAGTGAAGATCGACTGACGTGTTGCAGGAGGGCGCCCTGTTTATGTTGTGTTGGTTTATACGCCCATTTAAGATAGCCATGGAAAATGGCCCATTTATAGATGATTTTACCGTTAAAACCTCCATTTATAAGGGATTTTCCATAGCTATGTTAAATAACAAGATGGTATAGTGATTTGCGGATCATACACCATTGCTATCAAAGTTATGGACCAGCTAACAAACTATAAACTGGGGCCCCTTCCTGTGCGAACATTTGGCACGGCTGGTGCTGATTTCTTTGCAGCTCGGCTCAAGTCTGGGCACAATTACGTCGACAACCGATGCTTGGCGGATGGGAGTGTCGCCTTTTAGGATTCCAACATTGGGATTTGGATTATACTATGGTCAGGTCAAATCCAAGGCAAATTGTAGGATTTTTGGTGGATACCATGGCTTCAAAATGACAGTATTCCATGGTGGTGTTTTTCTGAAGGAACTGCTGATACCATGCAAACCCAAAGTTTATAAAATTACAGTACTTGTAGTACTTGGATGATCTTGGATGAACAGATTGCTTGTACAGCATGCTCAATAGTAAACATGTTGTTTTGCCAAAAGATTGTCTTTTCTTGGAAACTGATGAACACCCACTTGGATAATCTTGAATATATAGTCTTGGATATTCATCCTGATATATTCTTATTTAACACACCATGTATATTCTGTATCATTCTGTATCCTGATTTTTAGTCCAATTCCCAATTCAAAATGTCGAGCTAGGAAACCAGGACAAGTACGCGTGTAAACAGCCCTAACAATCATTTGAAATCATGTTTATAGTGCACATTAGTGCACAGATAATTGTCTTTTCTGGAACCTGTAGAGAAGCCGCAGTAACCTGTAGAAAACCATAGAAAACCCATGAAAACCCCATAGAAACCCATAGTGGAATTTCAAAAAATTGTCTTTTCACATATTTTGGAACAAGTTTGACTTTTCCTAACCTGTAAACCCGCAGAAAAAACCTGGGGGATTTCTCCTTCGGACCGTCGATGCGAAACGTTGAAAAAGAATGGAAAAGATTCCACCTGTCATTGACACCCTCTGGTTATTTAACAGTTCGCCATGGAAAATGGCCCATAGAAATAGATGGTTTACCTATTAAAAATGGTGGATCTTTCCATGGCTATGTTAAATAAGCAGATGGTAATATTATTGTTTGGTAATTAATAGATGGTAAATAATGGTTTACCTATTAATATGTTAAATAACCAGATGGTATCTTTTGTCTGTTGACTTTGGCAAAACAGCACAAAACCAGCGCTGTTTTCGTTTGCTCAGAACTGTTTCGAACAGACGTCCGATGGAATGACTTCCCCAGTGATTAGCCAAAGACTGGTTGGTTTTTGAGGTGCACACACCATTGAATGATGGTATCAATAATGTCCTTTTGGTAAAAATAGAGGGCCGGTTTTGTATACCATATATCATCATTTACCTGTCTTTAAAGGGGTAAACTAACCCCTCTATTAAGCAACCAACCAGTGGGAAAAGGACATCTATGGATGGTATTACATGTATTACATGTATTACTTTGTCAAAATATCTCTGTTTTGCCTTAGGACGTTGTTGATGTGTTGTCTCATTGTCGGCATGGCTGTGAAACATTGGTGGTCCATGATGTCTCGCTAAGGAAGGAGCTTCGTGCGAAGCTGGTCAGGAGACACCCGTGCAGCTTGTATCTTCACCATCCCGTATTTTTTCTACATTAGTTATACTGTAAGTTATATATCATTACATCATTTATAAATGAATATTTATAAGACGGGTTTAACTTGGCACAGCCACAGCAATCCTGACACATATGTGAGATCACTTCCATTTTGGATCTGACTCGTATCACGCTTTTCATAAAAGTTTCAGCATATCCCAGGTAGACAAATTGTGAAAACCGTCGAACACCGTCGTGGCTCATGATTTTGAAGTCCCAAACTTGGGCAGCTGGTTTCGTGGAGAGTATGACCAGCGCATGTTTTCTTGGCACTTCATGAAAACCTTCATTCCAGCCAAGGTGGTAGACATATGGCTACCCATATCTGAAAAATAAATAGGGGGCACCTCCGTGTGCAACATCGCTTGGTTGAGTTTGGCATGGTCAACATCGGGGTTCACCGTTTCGCACCTAACCGGGAAACCCATTACTTGTGGAATCTATGGGGAAGATGTTGAGATGTTTTGGGGCTTCCGGATCTCCACACATTTCGAGTGCTGGGATCAGCGTCCGCAACCACCCGCAGGCACAACCGCAGGTCCTTCCTTTGATGAGAACTTTGCTGCCACTTGGACCACAACATCCGTGGCGTCGTGTGTTTCAGGTGGGGTGGGCTAATGTTCAATGGCCTTTGCACGTCATACGTAATATATACGTCATACGTCACGAGACGCCTCCTGTTGTTTCCTGCACACGTACGTCATGTTACGCTGGAGACGTCTGAGACGTTGATTCCTGCACACATACGTCTTGCTACGCTACATACGTCTGTTGTTGTCAGATCGATCACGACTCTGTGAACCATTCCAAAGGCCAATTTGCGAAATGGGTCAAACACAGACAAAGCAGAATCAACATAAACACAGGCTTAATTGGTCAGCTGGTTGGTGGTTTGGAAAATTGTTTATTTTTCCATATATATATATATATGTATACATATATATATATATATATTGGGAATGTCATCATCCTAACTGACTTTCATATTTTTCAAGACGGTTAAAACCACCAAGCAGTCAGTGTCGGATGGACCACCCGCAGTTGCTGGTCTACGCGCCGGGAACATGAGCAATGGGCACGATTTGCAGCCTCTCCTTTTTGAAGATGCAAAACTTTGAAAAAATCGCATTTCCACACAACGAAATGCTTGAAATTCATAGATTCCCAATGTAATTAAGACAAAATCGAAGAAAAAAAACACATAAATAATAAATGTCCGGAAACCTCCAATTTTATCCAACTTCCTATCTTACATCTTCTTGAAAATCACCACGCCATGCGCGGTTTCCGGTACGTCGGGATGTTTGTGAAGCAGTTGGGTCTCTTCAAAACAGGGAGTCTAAAATAGAGCAACTGTAGTGGGATTTTTCATTGTTGGGGGTTACAACGGCTATGATATGTGTCTTTGATGAGAAAGACCAGCAACTATGATAAATTTAAGAGTTTTTACCAGCTGGTCTTTCTGAACATCTGGGATTTGGGCGCAATTTCTGGCCATGGGAACATTTTTTTGGGTTCTATGTGAGAAAAAAAAAACCGTTTGTGGGCCGTAGATTTGAGCTGGAGTCTTCGGAATTTCATCGGAGCTGTCATCAATCTGTCTACCCGGCCTGGTAAACGTTTTGAGTTTGCGAACTGGAAAATGTGCCATTGAAATAGTTGATTTACCAATGATGATTTTCCATTATGTTAATTTACCAGAGGGTACATCAATTTTTGCACGTCTTTTTTTGCACGTTGGGTGTCGTGATTTGCTCCAACTTGGCTCAGGATTCTATCATGCGTCCTACATGTGCTGGCAAAAGAGGCGGCAAGTTTAGGACCAAAGCGGACTGACTTGGGTTCTGGGGGGTGCGGGCCTCACTTAGTAAATGGCTTATACAGTTATACATGGAATATCCCTATGAGACTATAGGGGTTTTATATGGATAAACTCAGTGGGATGCACATCCGACAAATTTACGGGATCTAAACTAGTTTTACCAGCAGAGAGTGGAGAGGAACTCGCTCGTTTGGAGAGATCAAAAGTGGAACATATTGGAACATATTGAAACATCCCTGAGAATGATGTTCAATATACCCTCTGGTAATTTAACATAGCTATTGAACATGGCCAGTTATAGTGGATTTTCCCATTAAGAATGGTGATTTTCCATAGTTTTTTGTATGTTTACCAGAGGGTATCCCCAGTTTCATGGTATTTTTGGGATATTTGTTGGTCGTTTATCCAGTTTGTGCTCTCCAAAAAAACGCCTCTGAGATCCACTTAAATCCAGGAGTTTCATGGCTCAGAAGGCTTTACCAATGCCATGTTTCGTATCGCCACCCCGAAAAAGATGCCGAACAATGTTTCCAGGATGGAAAAATAGCGTCTATTTTCTTCATATTTCCAGATTTCTCACTATTCTATCATATTCTATCTATTTTGGGGTTGCCGTTTTGTACCCCGTATCTTGCAACTGTGATCAAGCTTAACGAGTCGCACGCATCGTGAGGCCTGTGAAACTGCGGATGATACATCCCTCTTGCAGGGCAAGGCACATGAACAAGGCGTTTTCAACCGCGCTTGGGCCATTTCCTTGGGAATTAACTAATGGTAATGTTAACATTAATTGTACATTTAATTACTACTTTGCAAATCAGCTACCAGCAACCAGTACCGTAAACGAATAATGTATGTCGCTCCATGTGGAAAACTTCACGCAACAAAATCTGTCAGCTAAGTTTCTTGGGGTAAACCCAAAATTTCATCGACTGGTCAAATACGCGATGATCAACGCCTCCCGAAAAATGACCCATTGGTGAACAGCTAAGAGTTTTGCCTCATGACTTATGACTTTTCATAACTTTTCAAGCCACATCACCAAATCATTGAGAACTGTTGAATCACCGCCCACGGTGGCATGTCGATGCCACTTTGTCACCGGAATTTCGCCCGAAACCAACGAGTTGCTCCATGTCATTCCGCTGAGTTCGATTCCGCTGTTCGGAACGTCCCCGATCCCCCGATCGATGATTTTCTGCAACCTCTGGGGTAGTGGAATCTGCCTACCGCTACAAGTTCCCTTGAAGTGGACGTCCTAATAGCCCCCATTGATGTTGGTAACCTTTTGTTTGGCATTTTACGACCAAGGGTCAACTGGGAATCGTCAATACCTTTAGGAACAGTGGAATCATGTGATGCACACCCCTCGAAGCCCATTAATCTTGATGAGTGTCACAGGGTTTTGATTCATAGTCTTAGGAAGACAGTACAAACGAATCATTGAGGTCCCCCTCAGACTAGAAGCGGGAAAGACATCAGGAGGAACTCCAATATGATTCACGGGGTGTCCATGATTCCATTCAATGGATTGATAGAAAAGGATCCTCCTGCCAATTTCCACTACTAAATGAGTGAACCAAAAATTTAGTGTGAAATTTCCAGAAACCATTTAGTAGAGAATCATGATTTTTCAAAAAAAAAATCAAGTAAACATCTCTAGACCCATGATCCACATTTAGTAGTGAGGTAAAAATGATATGTTAATCATATGATGTCAAATGTTGTTTTTTGGGTAAAACCATTTAGTAGAGATGTCAAAAAAAACGTTGCAAAATCACAGGAACCATTTAGTAGAGGTTGCGAAGTAGAGTTCATAAAACGGTCACAATGACACGAGACAAAACTGAAAAACCATTTAGTAGAGATTCCCATTCCGTTGCCCCCGATAGTCGTTTGGCCAATCCATGTCCATCAGGATGAATCACGTAAATCCAGATAGTATATGATAATAGATGCTCAAAAAAATAAGAAGCTTGAAAAATAAATATAAATTCTAGAATGCCAATGAATATCAAAGATATTCCTGGGTTGAAGTAAATCAACATGATCGGGTATACCGCGATATGAAACAACAGAAGTTGGACAAAGATAGCATCCTTGCAGTATCCTGCCATGCCGCCTCCAGTCTAGCCAAGTGCTGCCTCTACTAAATGGATGGTCATGGGATCAGTCTATCTAGAACTGTTTCAAACAAAGCCCTGTTGCATCCTTGTGTGCCCTATTATCCCTTACGTGCTATGGAACACCATTTTGTAGTCCCAAAATGTCCAAAATCTGTCAAGATTTCCCCTGTAGCCAAGTGCTGCCTTGCCTTTTTTGGGGGCGATGCCAAATCCCTCGCTTGGGTGTTTCTTGCTCGTCGGGTGCTGCCTTTCGTGTTTGGTTTTTTTTGGGCCTTTTTTGGGGGCGATGCCAAATCCCTCGCTTGGGTGTTTCTTGCTCGTCAGGTGCTGCCTTTCGTGCTTGGGTTCTTTTGTTGCCTTTTTTGGGGGCGATGCCAAATCCCTCGCTTGGGTGTTTCTTGCTCGTCGGGTGCTGCCTTTCGTGTTTGGGTTCTTTTTTGGCCTTTTCTGGGGGCGATGCCAAATCCCTCGCTTGGGTGTTTCTTGCTGGTCGGGTGCTGCCTTTCGTGCTTGGATTCTTTTGTTGCCTTTTTTGGGGGCGATGCCAAATCCCTCGCTTGGGTGTTTCTTGCTCGTCGGGTGCTGCCTTTCGTGTTTGGGTTCTTTTTTGGCCTTTTTTGGGGGCGGCCAAATCCCTCGCTTGGGTGTTTCTTGCTCGTCGGGTGCTTACTAAATGGATGGTCATGGGATCAGTCTATCTAGAACTGTTTGAAACAAAGCCCTGTTGCATCCTTGTGTGCCCTATTATCCCTTACGTGCTATGGAACACCATTTTGTAGTCCCAAAATGTCCAAAATCTGTCAAGATTTCCCCTTTTTTGGGGGCGATGCCAAATCCCTCGCTTGGGTGTTTCTTGCTCGTCGGGTGCTGCCTTTCGTGTTTGTTTGTTTTTTTGCCTTTTTTGGGGGGCGATGCCAAATCCCTCGCTTGGGTGTTTCTTGCTCGTCGGGTGCTGCCTTTCGTGCTTGGGTTCTTTTTTTGCCTTTTTTGGGGGGCGATGCCAAATCCCTCGCTTGGGTGTTTCTTGCTCGTCGGGTGCTGCCTTTCGTGCTTGGGGTTCTTTTTTGGCCTTTTTTGGGGGCGATGCCAAATCTAAATGGATGGTCATGGGATCAGTCATATGTG
>CAMXCT020002764.1:20000-87742 GCA_947184155.2 Cladocopium goreaui | reverse complement strand
TCCATGGCCACTGTCTGAGAAGGTATGGCTAACCCCCGAAATCATACCCCAGTCCCATTTCCTAAGAAGGTACGGCTGGATCCATAGGGTATCACTGAACCATGGTATTATTTAAATTTGAACGGGGAATGTGTTTAACTTGGCTTTGCCATCCCGTCAGGCATGACTGAGGCTAGATACCCAGCACAAGATTCAGGCCGTAGATGCCTTGGTCGTCAACAAAAATCACGGACGGTAAATTATCCACTGGCGATCCACCAGTTCTACCAGAAATAGATGACATATACTTGTCGTTCAAAAATGAACAACACCGTGTATATATATATATATATGTAAGTAATGTAATGTAATGTAACGTAATGCAGTGTAATGTGATGTATGTGTATATATATATATATACGGTAACTACATTTAAATATACGGATTTTTAAATATACGAACTGGTATTTTAGACTACCTCCGAGAAGGTTTTCCGTGGCTCGCCTGGCCACTTGAAGATATAGGTTTTATGGAAGCTTTATGGAGGATTTATGGATGATGTATGGAGGATTTATGGAGGATATAGGAAGATTTATAGAGGATTCATGGAAGATTTATAGAGGATTCATGGAAGATTTATAAACATCAGGGCCCACTCACTTACAATCCCCATATTCCCACCTATAGCCTATAGTACTTTACGAACTCCAGAGTGAACATTTCTAAGGCGGTCCTTAGCTAATGGTTCAACTGTGCTTGAATCGACATTTAAATATGCGGAACGGGCCCGGCCATTTAAATATACGGATGGAACTGGTGTTTCATACTACGTCCGGGGCCTCGCAGTCTGGCCCGCCCTCCACATATTTAAATGTCGTTACCGTATATGTATTGGAGCCCGTGTTTTAATTGCATTCTACCACAGAGATTTGAAGATAGAAGTTCTTTCCAGACCTCTTTTTCCAGACCTCTTCATGCCTGGGATGGTCATACTGGACCGTTGACCTGAAATGCATCCTGTTTCATCATCCAATTGTTACCCTCGAACGTGTCATCCCAGCCGCTGGGAGTTTAACATCGAACTCATCGAGGGAGATTATCTCCAGCACCGTAATAGGGGATCTCTGAGGAACATTCCGCAGCAAAACGCTGAAAATATCTACCATCTGGTGATTTTTAACATAGCCATGGAAAATCACCATAGAAATAGATGGTTTACCTATTAAAAATGATGATTTTCCATGGCTATGTTAAATAACCAGAGGGTACATCTTTTCCAACTGAGTTTTTGACATCTGGGTATGGGTCAATACCTCTAGTTCTTGGGGTATTTTGAGATTAGGGGCAGAGTTAGAGGGTTTCAACCCATGTCCCCATGTCCATCTCATGAAATCAAAGCAGAGTCTGTGCCGGTCATTGCAAACGGTGGCTTGTCTGAAAATGAAGTACCCCCAAAAATCGCACGGATGATCATCATCGTTCCCATTCAAATGTTCATTTCGTGTATACCGGACTATACCGCTTTTTTGCCTGTGATCTGAGCTCTTGCCAAGCATTGCGAAGCCAAGCTATGCCAAGCTGCTCTTGGGTGCCCTTCCCTTCTCTGGTGTGGTTGCAAGCACCTCAATGTTTCTGTTGGAAGGCTGAATGATCCCGAAGAAAATCCGACTATCCAAAAACACATCAAATACCATCTGGTAATTTAACATAGCCATGGAACATGGCCCATTTATAGATTTTTTACCTACTAAACATGGTGATGTTCCTTGGCTATGTTAAATAACCAGATGGTAGCTATAACATGGCTATAATAGGGTGTCTAATTATCCGTGCATAATTCTATGTATATACATATTGAACTGACCTTCAAACCGGACAGGTTTTGGGTCTGGCTAATGGGGTAGACGTACTGTGGAAGTACTGTACATTGAGTTTACATTGAGCTTAAGGCTCTCACCGGGACACTGAGAGAACTTGGCCTGTTTTGGCTCATTCATTTCCCTAGCAACATCGAGAAATCCATAGCTTGATCCATAGCTTGCTTGAAACCAAAGTCGTCCGGTGAAGTTTCACCCAGAAGTATCAGCCAGTGTTGGATGCTGAGGATGAAACGTAACACATACCCGGCCTGGTTATGACTAACAGTTAGCCATGGAAAATCACCATTTTTTAATAGGTAAATCATCTATAAATGGGCCATCTATACCATGGCTATGTTAGATAACCAGGCCGGGTATGTCCAACATATTTCGGTCTAAAAACGGGGTACCCACAGCCACCTTTTGGGTTTTCCAGAAACCCAAAAAAAATAGGCCCAGGGAAATCCACCATCTTTGGACAAAGCCACATCTGATATTGGCGACATATCCAAACAAACATATCTGGTTGGTGGTTTTAACCATCTTGAAACATATGAAAGTCAATGGGAAGGATGACATCCCATATATTATGGAAAATAAAAAATGTTTGAAACCACCAACCAGATATTACCAGACATTGCTGATTGTGTATCCCCCGTTTTGATGCTTCAATCCCCGAAGAAGTGTTGGTGTAAAAACCATGTTTAGGTGATAAACATCTCCGTGTTTGACGGTTTGATCACATATCCCGAATGTGTATCCCACTCATGCCAATCTTATCCCATTATTAACCAATTATTAACCTATTCTCAAGCCATTCGGGACTGATATCATATTGTGGGTGAGTTATCCCAGTTATCCCATAAATAAAATAACATATTCAATGATGGGCTTTTTGTCAAGTTCTATCGCACATGATATCCTCGTTAAACCCCCATCAAACATCATTAAACCATAAGTTTTTCCTGGTTAAATCATCTTGAGTCCCCATGTCTCTTGGTTTACAGTATAGTCAGTTGGTTGAATAATGTGGTTAAAACAATAATAAACCATCCATTTGGGAATGGTTTATACCACCTATCTATGGTGATGTCTGTGGGATGGTTTATGAAATTGTTTTAACCACATGAGTTCAAGAAATGCCCGACAAAAATGGAATATCATGTCCTAAATTTGCACAATGTGCCCCCCTCCCATTTATAAGTTGGTTTAGATTCGCCCCGGTAACTATAGTTATAAGCACCATAAACATCCATAAACCATAGTGAAATTGGAGTTATGTGCACCAACTTAGCTATCGAACGGGGGCCTCACATTGCAGGATTTTCGGAGGTCTCTGACCTAGTGATCTCACCAGGGGGACGAAGAATTTCGCCAGGTGACCACCAGAACTCGCCGAGTTTTCTCCGGCAGCTCTGCGATGGTTTGCGCGGCCACGGACATGACCTACGCCATGTGGACTCGGGGCTTCTGAAACATTTAGAATACTTTACAAAGACCATGTTTTTGTTCGCCGAATGGGTTTAATCCAGAGTTTTTATGGGAGAAATATGGGCTATAATTTGATATACCTATTGGTTCAAGCCAAATAGCTTTTCAAATTTGATAGATCAGTCCCTGGGAACCATGACTGGTCCATATCGGAATGTTCTAACATCGTTGTAAGATGATTCTGAGATGCTTTGGATGGTTTTAACATCGTTGTAAGCCTAACCAAAAATGGGAGAATTCGACAATGAGAATCAATGGATCGATTCTGCTTCTAGAAGGTTTGTCGATGCTGTCCTTTTCTTTCTGGGCGGGGGCCCCCAGTCATCATCCAAGTCATTAGACCATTTTACGATCGAAACAGATTGGTTTTAGGGGATACCCCATTTTGAAGAAAACCCCAACCAGTACCCTCTGGTAAACTAACATAGCTATTGAAAATGGCCATTTATATATAGTGGATTTACCCATTAAAAATGGTGATTTTCCATAGTTATGTTCGTTTACCAGAGGGTATATCAACTTTGAAACACTGGATGTCTGACGCTCTGAGCTACTGAAGAAATCATAAGAAATCTGAAAATGGTGGAGAGTACATCAACATTAAAAATAGGATACCCTCTGGTTAACTAACATGTTGCAATGGAAAATCACTATTTTTAATGGGAAAATCCACTAGAAATGGCAATTTTCAATTGCTATGTTAGTTTACCAGAGGGTATGATTTCCATCGAATGTTGGGATGATTCGCCGGGCATGCCCTTCTGTGAGCCATTCACATGCAATGGCACAAGCCCATTGATCAAAGCACGGCAAGACTCCAGGGACTTGCAATGGACTTGCAACATACCCTGCGATAGTTCAACACGGCAATGGGGTATTTAATCTGGTTGGTGGTTTCAACCCCTTTGAAACATATGAGTTCGCCAGTTGGGATGATGAAATTCCCAAAATATGGAAACTCATAAAACATCATAAAACATGTTCCAAACCACCAGCCAGTAATTTCTAGGTGCTTCATAATTCAACCGCCGCCAGCGCAATGGCTTTCATCACACCTTGAAGTGTATATCCAGGGTTCATCCTGATTTTTTGAGGGATAATGCGTATACCGTAAGTGTATGGGGTCAAAACTATATTACCACATCTACCGGTAATTACATGTAATATCATGCAATTACATCTATTTGCCGTCCATTTTGGGGTGAGCAGCAGGTTTTTGACTCATAACTCTATTCAAAGCATTCTAGAACCATCTGCAAGCGCTTTCCAAAGCTATGCCCATGGCTAATCCACCCCGGTCAGTGAGCCTTCCCTGAAAAAAAATGCGGTACCTCAAACTGCGGTACCCCAAGCCTCAATCATATTTTTCCCCTTTAAACTGGCTGTTCTTGTGTTTTCCACTTAATAAATTTCATGTTGTCCATGCCAAATCATCTGGCGCCTTGGGAAATCTGAAGGGGTTGGGCACCCGGCAGCGATGACCTTCACACGGGCGGTGCGTGGTGACATCTTTCATCATTGCCAAATCGCGAGCTGCTCGACCTTCACATTATGATAATAATATTGGTATCCCATGAAAAACCTCCGTTTATCCCATTAATATCCTATTATTATCCCATCAACATGCTATTATTATGATCATATTATCCATTATTATGAAAAATTAGTATCAAAATTAAATACATTAAATTGTCCCATTATTATACGATTATCCATTACATAATACAAGGTGGTGCCCCCGAACGATAGCTAAGTTGGTGAACATAACTCCAATAACTATGGTTTTTATAGGTGATATATCTATAGTTAATGGGGTTTATAAACCAATTTATAACTAGGGGGGTACCACCTTGTAGCTCCAATTGTACCAGCTCCAGAAGTAAGAAAGATCAATCCAGGCGTTTGATTCATGTATAAAATTATGTCACCATTGTTGCTAAGAGTTCACAAAAAGTTTCCTGTCGTTAAAATCCAAGTGTGCGATGGTCAAATCACAAGTGCGGCCAATTAAACATGGTGAATCTTAGATACCTTGCAAAAAATATATTTGTTTAGCTGGATTTTTTTACCATTGATAGCACCAACTCAAAAAACAAAATAAAGTGCTAAGTTCATATCTAACCAGCCGGTTGACGCAGAAAATTGTGTTTTTCCTGTGTTAAATAGCCAGAAGGTTTCTTTAGGGATCAACAATTAAACAAATCCTATTTGACCCAGTAAATCCCTGGTCAAAGTTTCAGCTCGGCCTGATGTTTGTCTGTTTTTTTTGCCGGTCAAAATTGTTCGATTCTCGTGGATGAAATCCATGGTTTTGGCCATGGTTTTGGCTGATCACGGGCTTGAAAGTTTACTTTCATGTTTCGTGATTTTTCAGAATAGTTACCCTCTGGTTATCTGACGTAGCCATGGAAAATGGCCCATAGAAAAAGATGTTTTTGTTCGATGATTTACATTGATTTAGCTACTAAAAATATGGTGATTCTCCAGTTCGCTACGTTAAAAAACCAGAGGCTACTCCAGTTTCTCATGGTTTATCCATGGTGGAATCGATCTTGTCATCCGTCATCCCGAGGCTGGAGCGAAGTCCTGCTGGCCAGTTGGTAGTACCATCCCCATACCTGGTAGGCCGACATTCAATGGATTGGTTTTGTTGGAGAAATCTTAACAGGAAACCTTCCAAGATTATCCCATGAAGATCATGGGGCTTAAACCTGTCAATTTTCCCTTAAACCAATCCATTGAGAATGGAAAAAAACATTTTACTTACTGGTGCGTTTTACGTAGGGTTGCTGGATGGGTTGCTGGATGGGTTGCTGGGGGTTGCTGGGGGTTGCTGGGGGTTGCTGGGATGATGACATGAAACTAGCGATGACTGGGATCATTCCCGAAAAATCCCTGCGTAAAACGCACCAGGAAGTAGATTGGTGGATTTAACAATGAAGCCATCAAGAGCGTTGATTTCACCAAGTGTTTTTTTTTCCTGAAGGGGGTTGCCGATGATTACACTATTAAAAGGATGGGGGATGCAACGTTCAGCCAAGAAACATGATGGGATCATGGGGGTTTAATAGGGATACTGGTTGGTGCTTGAGCCACCCCTCTGAAAAATATGAAAGTCAGTTGGGATGGTGACATTCCCAATATATATATATATATAGAAATAAAATAAATGTTCCAAACCACCAACCAGGATATAATGGTGATATCATGGGGACATACCAATCGTGCGGGATTTAAATAGGATTTCATGGAGCTTAAAGGGGGGGGATTAATGAGATATAACTCACCAACAATATGAAACCAATCTCAGAGGTGTTGAAACTGAGTTGATCATGGCTAATAATGGTCATTACTGATATAATACTCATATATGAACTAACGATACATTAATGATATATTAGGTAAGTCCTTCCCTCGTTTATACTACAGAAAACCCATAAACTATGATGTGTGTAGTGGATGACATCATATATTTGGGAGGGGGATGGGACTGTGAATGCCAAAATAGGATTGATGTGATGTACAGTAACTGTAGTTTTGGGAAATTCTGAAGTTGATCTTTAGATGTACAGTAACTCTATCGTTTTCCACTATATCACTATGTCATATAATAAACATTGTACAGTGGGGAAAGTGGACTTGCAAGCCAAAAACGCAGCAGTTGCGTTTAAAAAAAACAAGCAACAATGAATGGGATGTTGACCAAGAAGAAGTATTGGATTTCGTCAGTCATCTCCATATTGAATGGTTCAGACAAAAATTATTTGTGAAAGCAGCTGAGATCGCAGACTAGATTTAACATAACAAATGATGCACATGTGTACCATACCCATCTTTTGATTGGAACATGTCTATTGTACAAAACACATTGATCCAGCCAGCGGACAAGTGATCATCAGAAATAGTCGCTCGTTCGGGAACTTTTCGCTTCAACCCATTCCGGGGAACCACCTGAATCAGTGTCAAAATCATCTCCCCATTGAAATGGGGTTGAAATTTTGCACACATACCTGAAAGCACCAACTAGATCCTCATTGTTTCTATGCTCCTTATATCATAGATCCCATTGTTAGATTGTTGAAACATCTTAAAACTCAATCCATGTTTTGAAACTTCAATGGGAATTCCAGGATCCTAAAATGGAGGTACTGTATGGTACTGTACCATATAAGGCTATATGTTGTGGGGATATTTCCATACATAGGCCATTGATTCATGTTTTCCCTGTGGCTCGGACTGCCCCAAGTTCGGCTTGTCTGCAGCCTCCACAGGTTTTCAGGGATCCGATTTCTTGGTCCAACCCATGACGGGGGGTATGACAAAAAAACACCTGGTACCCTGGTAAACACCCAACAAAAACACATTTGTGTTTATGGATGTTCATCCCCTCATTGGATGGTACAACTGGTATTTCACCTAAGTGCTGATTCAGCTGATCCATCCCCATGGTTTTTTGGAGGACTGGAAACCTCATCCTCAAGGGGATGGATTGATGACCATCCCCCAGTAGGGAAAAAAATCACCCAACGACTTTGACCATGACACAAAAAAAACACCAACAAGATCAACTGGTATATAAATTAGGATATATTGGGATATTAACAATCTGCATTGTGGGGGCCCAGGCAAGATAAGTTGCTTTATAATTAGCTAGTTTGACTGGGATTCATTTCATGGAGATATCTGCAGATTTCTCAAGTCGGAAAATCAACCAAGAAACATCACTTCGGGGCCCCATTCCATCCCTTCCCGTGGGTAAGATGTTGTTCTTGTTGTTGTTTCCTCCCCAGATATGTCCATCCTGGTGTGGATGTTGCCTCCCAATGATCACTGCCAGGTGCACGGATCAGGGTCAAATCAATGCCAGCACCTGCGCAGGGAAAATGTGTTGCTGCTGCGAAGCGTCGCATCATGATAACAATAATGATAACATTAGTCATGGTCGTCGACATCATCTTCATCATCATCATCATCCTCGTCGCCGTCGTCGCCGTCGTCATCATCAGTGTGATCGTCATCGTCATCGTCATCGTCATCGTCATCGTCATTGTCATCGTCATCGTCATCGTCATCATCATCATCATCATCATCATCCTCGTCGTCGTCGTCATCATCATCATCATCATCATCATCCTCCTTACCGTCATCAATAATAATGATACTAATACACAATATTACTATTATATATATAATTATGTGTGTTATAAGTGTTAGTTAGTTTCACATATCCATTGTATCCGTTTATTTCTATTATAGATTGCCATCAACAAGACAATGAACACGCATCATTGCACTCGTTTTTTTTCAGATTTACCTTCCGGTGGAGCTAAAGATTCCAGCCACCTGTGGCTAGCTGGTGGTTTCAAGCCACTGGAAAATATATGAGTCATGACAATCCTCGCAAGTACGATGGAAAACGAACAACTGCTTAAACAATCTTAAAACCAGCATTCCAACCAACAAAAACCTTCAACAAGTTCAAGAGTACCATTTGATTGTATCTATAGATTGTACAGACGTTGGTTTTACCAGCAGTTGACATTTATTCAAACAGTTTTCCGGTGCCTCCGTACATCCTCTGCCCCGTTGTATCTTTCAGTGGCTGCAACGCAGCGCCCCTGGGGCTGCTGGCTGAATTTCAAGTTCCGGTGGGTCCGTCGGCTCATGGTTGCCTTGGTCACTGGATCCATTGTGGGTTGGATGCTGGATTGGGAAAACGTCTCGAACAACAATATGAAGAAACATCCAATATCAAAACTCAAAAGCTCGTGATGTGAATACTTTGGAAAGGATGGTGAAAACAGGGGAAAAGAAACGGTAATTGCCTCGGATGTGTGTGTATGTTGATATAAATATACATATATATATATACAGATGTATATATGTATATATATATATATCATTCTAGATCTATGTCTCAATGTCCATGTCAAAGCTGACCATATCTATATCTATATATATATATATGCATATATATATATGAATAATATATATATAATGTAGTATACCGATTAGTGTAATGAAACTCTACTGTGAGATGTTTCAAAAACATATTGAGTATCCTGTGAATGGTGGGGGTGGGCCTCTATTGTGAGAAGTTTTTTCTCAGATCCATTTTTTTCAGGAGGAAATTTATCCACCTGTATACACTTTTCTTTGGGTAAAGCTGGTCCATTTCCTTCAGAAAACCATATCCATGTTAAAGCCTTGAACATGCAATGTTCCCCAAATAATTAGATGCCTTATTAAGCCCTTATTTTAAAAAAAAAAAGCAGCACCCAAACATTTTTTTAAGTTTGTGACCCGGATCCTCAATAATGTAATTGTTTGGATGGTACCCTATTGTGCACAAAAACTGTTGGTGCGTTTGTTTTTGAGATTAACAGGAAAATCAATTGAAAGAAGATTCAAATGAATGGACAGTAAATTGATTTCAATTGAATTCCTTTCTTATCAATAGATTTCTTTGAGGTTTAAAAGGAACAGCAATTGAAAATAGATTGATTTCAATGGAACTCATGTCTTGTCAATAGATTGTTTTAAGGTTTAAAAGGATAAACGATTGAACGTAGATTGATTTCAATTGAAATCCTTACTTTAGTTGATCATCCTGATTTCCCCAGACCTGGTCCCCAAGAAAATGCCGAGTTATTGAGTAGACCAAAATTGTTTGAGGGGGGAAGGGGGGGGGGCCCTACACTAATCAGTATCCAACATTATATACATATCATATATCTATGCAGCTAGGCTTACTGATGTACAAAGCTGTACCAAGTATGATGCTTGGTTACCTTCCTCGCCAAAGGCCTAAGCATTAGATTCACCAAGCCCCTGTAGAGGTGTCCCTGGTAGGTCTCCCCACACTTGCTGCCACTAGCTGCCAATCGTCACGACGGCCGGCCTCAAATGTTGAGAGTTCTGCATTTTATGCTTAGAGTTTCATATACCCTTTGGTAAACTAAAATAGCTTTAGAAAACGGTCCATTTATGGATGATTTACCTATATTTACCTAATAAAATTATGGCAAATCTTAGATACCTGGCCAATAAAAAAAACTAATTTTTAGCTGGTTGGTACATTTTACCATAGCAACATATTACAGTCCTAGTTCGTATCAAGCCAGCCGGTTGACCTACAAAGAAAAATGTGGTTTCAGTGATTTCCAATGATTTCCATATAGCTACATTTTTCATAACCATTTCCATATAGCTACATGAAATAACCAGAGGGTCTACCGGAACATCCACAATTTAAAATAGCAGCACCGCTGCACAAAGCCGAAGTCTTCCTCTGCGATTTTTGTTTTTTCATCCCCTAGCAGAATAGAAAGCAGGTTTTGATGTGGTGAATGTAGTACAAGGTGGGGCCCCCCAACGTTATAAATTGGTTTATAAACCCCATTAACTATAGTTATAAGTACCATAAACCATAGTGATATTGGAGTTATTTGCACCAACTTAGCTACCTTGGGGGCCTCACATTGTATAATAATGGGATTTTGTAATAATGTAATAATGGGATTTTGTTATAGTGAACAAGTGTCCATGGGATAAATTCTGGTTTTAATGGGATTTTGTAATAATTAGTGATTTCAATGACATTTGATTATACGATTAGTGATTTGAATTGTCCCATTGATAATCGTAGAACAATGGGACAATTTAATGGGATTTTAATGTTGATACTATGTTTTTATAATAATGGATAATATTATCATAACAATAGCATGTTTTTTCTGGGATAATAATGGGATATTAATTGGATAAACGGAGGTTTTTCATGGGATATACCATCTGGTTATTTAACATGTACACGGACCTCTAGATCGACTCCCATATATAATGTTTCGAATATGTCCGAATATGTTACCATTCTATGCCCATTCAACCCCCTGTCAATTAAGGGGTGGGGTTGTACAACCATTTTATAGTGAAGAAACGGTTTGCATAGCCTCAATCTCTACTAAATGGATGTGCATGCATGATCGAATTTCACTACTAAATGTGGGCCCCTGGTTCCGCTGAAGTGCAAAATTTGGATATATTTTCAGAGTGTCTTAAGACACCAACATGACTCGACCAAACACCCTGTTCCATTTAGTAGAGGTACCCTGCCCATTCCATCTCCATTCTACACCCACTATGTCCCCAAAAAAATCAACTGTATCCCCATCCCAGATATCACCACAGTATCTCCCCATGATATCCCAACAAAAATCACCATATCACCATCATGTTATATCTCCATTAAATATCATGACATACACCGTTAAAGACTCCTAAGTGGTGTTGCCATAAACCCAACAGTCGTATTGTTTATCTTTATCAACTTAGCTAAGATAAGCTGTTCAAATCTCCCTTCTTCCACCAAATTTCATCCTTAAATCCACTGAAATATCCTTCGGTGTTCCTATCAACTGAGCGATTTCAACCTGGAGCCCGGTCAACCGACTGAAGCAAATCCCCGTTGTGGTTTGTTACCCTCTGGTAATCTAACGGGGCAAATAAATGGAGGTTTAGAAATGTTGAAATGGGAAAACCGTCTATAAATAGAGGGATGTTGAATTGCCACATTTGATTTACCGCTTGGTGAAATCCTCATTTTCGCTGGGTTTTACCCAACCTACCCTCTGGTTGTTTAAGATAGCTATAGCAAAATGCCCATTTGTAGACGATCAAACTATATAAAAATGATGATTTGCCGAACGAATGGTGAGTTTCCAGTTGGCTACGATAACCAGAGGATAATTCCCCCAGGTCGGTTACTAACATAACCATGGAAAATCACCATTTTTAATAGGTAAATCAACTATAAATGGGCCATGTTCAATACCTAACTGTTAAAGTACCAGAGGGTAATCACCATTAAATCCCATTAAACCACCATTTTCCTATGGTTTTCCTATGGTTTTCCTAGGGTTTTCCTATGGTTACCCTCATGGCTGTTAGTTTACCAGAGGATAATGCCGTCGGTTGGTCATTTGGCACCTTGGTGGTCTGAAACTCAATGGCCTTCAACACAATGACAGCGGGGTCGACCTGTCCACGCTTGCTGACCCAATCTGACGAGGCCACACGACGGCTGGTTTTCATAGGAAATTCCTATGAGTTACCAAAAAAACTATGGAAAATCACCATGTTTTAATGGGAAAACTCACTATTTCAATGGCCATGTTCAATAGCAAACTGTTAAATTACCAGAGGGTAATCAACAATCAAGATCATCACCAGTAATACAGTATACTCAATAATTATAATCAATAAAATGGTTGGTGAATTACGGTGAATTCCCCAATCTTGGAATGATTGGTTATTGGTTGATTAGTAATTCAACTATCATAAAGATATTAATGTAATACTATTGGGTGATAATTCCCAGTAAGAATCTGATGGATTTCCTATCCTCATGGATTATGATAATCCCCAATATATTGGTTAATATTTCAATGGCCATTTCAGGAACCGATTGATTGGAGGTACCTACCATATATAAGGCCTATATAAGGCTTATGTAAGGGGTATCCCTAGAAAATATGCCCTTATATGGTACAGTACCTCCATTTTAGGATCCTGAAATTCGCATTGAATATTGGTTAGTATAATCCCCGAACCAATGATCAACCAGCAAGAGTTTTGAACACTGCTCACATGGTTTCAGCTGGTGTGTATACGTACATATTGTGCCTACATTTGTTGATCTTAGTGATGTACAGAACCTAAATCAAAATTACATACAATATCATGGTCTCACTCGGCAAGTAACAAAAACAACTATAATGCCAATATGTGCCAATATATTCTCATATTTGTTGGTTTCATCTATACACCAATCGTATGATGATGATGATTAAAACAAACAAATATTGTTTCATATGTTTCAGCTGGCAATTACATCCCCATTAATTATAATATATTATAATATAGTTTCCACATTTTGTTGGACACATTTCATGTTGTTTCACCATTTCTTTGGCCTTCTGCTCCAAAAATCTCACTCTTCTTTGATGCCTTGGAAGGACGCGCCGAGCCGAAAAGGGATATGATGGGGATAGAATGGGTATATCTTCTTCAGCAGTCCAAAAATTGAGGATTGATCTCCCACTTTGGGCTATTTGAAGAGGGAACATGATGATTAAACAGTCTATGGAATGGGGTGTCTTGTAAGTGTTGTAGACTATGATTAACGCACCTGGACCTAGAGTTGTGACTATAAACATATGAATGGGTTTCACATACTGCCAGAATGTGCGAGTAAATCTAGTTACAAACTTGTAGACAAACATGGCAATGGAACATGTTACACGTGTTAAATTGAAAGATTAAGTTCCAATAACACCGCAGTTAAAACGGGATTTCCCATTGCTATGACATGGCAATGTTCTTCCGTTCTTGGCTGGTTCCTCATCATCAGTTCACCCAAGACCGCAGGGATCATTTCTTCCCTCCTGGTTCATCTGTACAAACTGGAGAACAACAAATATATGTTCATTCAATCTGGTTCATCTATTAAAATATGTTTTATTCTTGGAGATTTCATGTATTGTGTAAATTCAATCTAATTGAGCAGTGTTGAAAACCCCAATGAATCTCAATGATGTTACAGTAATTGGGGGTTATAATCCCATTTAGAAGCAGTTTCTCGCTATGGATGATTCATTCAAGTCATCTATCGGATTCAAACAAATTAAATTGAACAGTGAACATCAGCAATTTCGTAAACAAAGTTTGCCACTACCCTCTGGTAAACTGTTACACAACTATGGAAAATCACTATGTTTCATGAAGTTTCATGGGTAAATCCACTATTTCAATGGCCATTTTCAATCGCTATGTAACAGTTTACCAGGCCGGGTATGAATGTTGAGTTTTAAATTCCATCTGGCAATATTTACCACATGGCTCACCAATCCAGTGAAACCACTATTTTTTTTATCACGAAATAAATGTCCAATTTCACTATGGTTTTTGTTGGTGATATATCTATAGTATTCATGGGGTTTATAAATCAATTTATAACGTTTTGGGGGCACCACCTTGTATAAATGTTCACAAACACATTTCTGAATGGTCTTCACTAATATTTATCTGCTTGGTGGTTGACCATGTTGACCTACTCCTCTGAAAAATCATGGACTTAAAGTCAGTTGGGATAAGATTATTCCATTCCCAACTTTTCATGGAAAGTCAGTCGAAATTCCAAGATATTCCAAGGTTCCAGTCACCACCAACCAGTTATATAACAGACATCATCAGACATCAAACACCGTGAAATCAGTAAAATCCAACGCTTTTTTTCGGGGAGATCCAATCATAGGATTGAAATGTTGGGCTATCTTGGGGATGATGAACCCCGAATCCTAACTATGATTATAGTGAGGGAGAACAGTGAAGTCGTTATAGTTTACCCAGATATATATATATATATGATATTATATATATATATATATACATGTATCCATTCTTCCAAACGTTTTCGCCTGGGGATCCAAACATGGTCCACTTGTTCACCAAGCGGTCGGCTTCATCGACCACCTAAAACAAACAGATCGCTTCGCCGGATGATTCCCATCCCAACACTGAGGCCTTACCATTCAGAAATTACTGGTGCTACAAGGTGGTGCCCCCCCAAACGTTATAAATTGGTTTATAAATTGGATAATCACCTATAAATATAGACCATTATATAACTATGGTTTATAGGTGATATATCTATAGTTAATGGGGTTTATAAACTAACTTATAACTGGGGGGGGGGCCATTGTAATACTGGTTAATAATGGCTATAATAATTACTAATTATGGTTAATAATGGCTTTATAACCCCCATGAATACTATAGATATAGCACCAACAAAAACCATAGTGAAATTGGAGTTATAAACGCACCAACTGAACGCTATCGTTTGGGGGCACCACCTTGTAGGGAATGGATGGGTTGCTGGGGGTTGCTGGGATTATGACATTGCTAGTGATGACTGGGATCATTCCCGAAAATTCCTTGGTTTATGGTAGATATAACGAACTAGTTAATGGGGATTAATTCATGGTTTCGGAAAGGCCTGCTGTGAGCGGTGGATTTCGACCTTTTGGGGAAAACCTCTATCAAGTTTTTGGGGAAAATCTCTATGACGAAATCCACGTTCACAACAGACCGTGCTGAATGTAGGCTATTCTATAGCAGCTAAAGCAGCTATAGCACGTCTCTTCGCAAAAGTATGTGTCTGGCACTGCAGCACTCTGGTCTGTCTCACTGCCACTACGATTAATCCTGATTAATCATGATTAATCACCAAAAAAAACATTGGATGATGACATCAAGAAACCTTTTTGGTTTATTGGCTCTCTGGGTGTCTTTTTCGTTTGCTAGGATGCTACGACCTCTCAGGGTGTCGCCTATCTCCACCAAGGTTCCCGGATCAAAACTCAAGGACTGTACACGGTTTTGAACACAGCAACATTGATATCCTCTGGTAAACGTTAACAAAAAACTATGGAAAATCACCATTTTCACTAGCAAACTGTTAAATTACCAGAAGGTAAACGTTCAGAAGAAATGGCAGGGACTTTCCTAAATGGCAGGATACCCCCAAAAATCTACGATTTGAAGTCCTTTTCCTCAAAATGAAGGTACCCATGGCTACACATGATTCTTGGACACCGCCATATGGGAAACTCCCCCGGCATTGGCACTTAAGGCTTGGACTACCATATCCAGATAGCCAATGGCACGTCTCCACGTTGCCTGCGTCCTGGATGTTGTCTTTGATTGCTGCTTGAGCTAGCTGAAAACTATGAGTTGGTAAATTGGGCATCATCATCACCACCACCACCACCATCATCACCATCCTTCTCCTCCTCCTCCACCTCATCCTCATCATCCTCATCATCATCATCATCATCATCATAAACATAATGTGTATATATACAATACAAATAATAAGAATAATACTAATAATAACAGTAATAAACAAATATTATATAGCACTAATATACAATAACACAATAAACATCGTGAAAAGAACAATAGTAGTAAACATAATAATACAAATTATCATCACATTCCTAGATAACAAATACGACCATCAACGGAATATCTTTTGCGATTTCGAAATCATTTGCCCATTGAAACTGATGAGGGGCTTGATAAATTACGAGGGGGTGTCCCGCTGCGTCATCCATTAACAGTCATCAATCCATTAACGAGCAGTATTACTAGGTGTATAATGGGTGAATAAATCCATGGTCAATCTTTCATAGTCCACAAAAACTACAATGTGGGGCCCCTAGATAGCAAAGTTGGTGAACATAACTTCAATCACCATGGTTTATGATACGCAGAAAACTATGGTTTATTCATGGGGTGAATCTAAACCAACGTTCACATCACTGGGGGGCCTCACAAAAACGTCAAAAGCCATGGAAAACCACATTATTAACCATATAATAACCATATATTAACCATTCTTAACAGTATATTAACGGTATATTACCAACCAATGGTAGAAACCAACCACCAACCAGCCAGGACTTTTTTTCTGCCCATCCACTTGGTTGAGGATGTTTTGTCGTTTTTTGTTTTTTTTTTACCAATGGTTATATTAATCAACATTAACCAACTATAATGTAAAAAAATGCTATATTAATGGATATATCAACTAATCAGCATTATATTAATAATACCAGATACCAGATAATCTTAATGTAAAATATGGATGTAATAGTAATAATGTAAAATAGCCATCATTAATATTGACCAACATTAATCATCATTAATATTAACCGCCATGAGCCATCGTTATTAACCATCATTAACCAGCGTTAATATTAACCATTATTAGCCATCATGCATATTAACCATCATTACCCATCTTTAATATTAACAATCATGAACAATTGCTAGTATTAACCATCATTAACCATCGTTAATGTTGACCATCATGGGCCATCATTAATATTAACCATCATTAGCCATCATTAATTTTAACCATCATTAACAAATGTTAATATTCATTAACCATCATTAAACATCATTAATATTAACCATAACTGACCATCGTTAATATTAACCATCATGAGCCATCGCTAATATCAACCGTCAGTAAGCATCGTTAATATCAACCATCATTAACCATCGTTAATATCAACCATCATTAGCCATCATTAATATTAACCATCATGAACCATCGTTAAGATTATTCATCATTCGCCATCACATGGGTCATTAAATGTCCCCATTGAACATCACCCAACCATTAGGTATATGGTCTACAATGGATACTTTTTTAGGTGATGTTCCATATTCCCAAAATGGGCCAGTTACCAACCCCTTCATCATTAGCCATCATCTGTTATTACCCATAGGATCCATGTAGGGTATATATGCTAACATTGGGGGTATATTGATGGTAAATGTTACCATATATAGATATATATATATATATATAGCATACATGGATCCTATGGGTTATAGAGACAGATTGATGACTGTCTTCTACACCAACTTGGCTCAGCCTGGGTATCCCGGCAGAGGTGTGTCCAGCAGTTCCTGAATCTGTCGCGGCGTTGCCACCACCTGAAAAATGGGGAATCGACAAAGATTCAGGACTTACCCTCTGGTAAACATACAAACGGCTATTGAAAATGACAAGTGAAATAGTATAAATAGTTGATTTACCCATGAAAAATGGTGATTTTCCATAGTTATGTTAGTTTACCAGAGGGTATATAGTTGATTTATGTTAGTTAAGTTGGTTTATAACCTTTTATAACTAGGTTGACTGTGGGGTGTGGTAGATATATCGAACTAGCTCATGAGGGTACAGTAACAGAACCCCCGGGCCACATCCAACTGGGACACCGCCTTGTAAAATGCTGCAACCCAACACATCACAACATATTTAACATGTTTCATGCTGAATTAAGGCAATGTCAATGATGCTCAATGTATCTCAGGACTCAATCTGCTCACACAACATGTCTCCAAATGACTCCGCAAAACCCCAACAAATCCATGAGTCTTTGTTGCTTTCTCCTTCCAAAAACCCTCCGGTGGAATCAGTCAAAACTTCACCCTCCTGTCATGCGAAAAAAAGATGTTGACAAGAGCAGCATTTCTGGGTAATGTTAGTAAAACAATATCATAAACCACCCATATAATCATCACCATAAATATATAGGTGATATAAATAAACCATTCCCAGTCGTGGGTGGTTATGACATTGTTTTACCCAAATCAAATTGGGTATTTCCAATTCATGGTCTTATACCACAGCATCAATGCAGTCAGTCATTGGGGATGTTGGATCCGTAAAATTGCTTTGTAGATATGAAACTAATGAGATCCGTCATTTTACGACAACATCATTACAGTAACCAATCATTAACCATCATTTATATTAACCATCATTAACCATTCAAAATATTAACCGTCATTAACAATCATTTATATTAACCATCATTAACCATTCAAAATATTAACCGTCATTAACAATCATTTATATTAACCATCATTAACCATTCAAAATATTAACCATCATTACCCTCTGGTAATTTAACGTAGCTATTGAAAATGACCATTTATAGTGAGATTTCCCATTCAAAATGGTGATTTTCCATAGTTATGTTAGTTTACCAGAGGGTAATCATCGTTAATATGAATTAACCATCATTAACCATTGTTAACCATTGTGGAATCCCCATGGCCGTCAAAAGCCACGCACCCCCATGGCAAAAGCCACGCCAGGCCACGATGTTGCTGGGAGTGGAGCTGTTATCCACATCCCGTCGCATCGACGACACCTGGTGGAGAAAGATCCCTTGGGATAGTTTTAGTTTTGGAGCTATGGTTTTCATAATAGTGAATTACAGTTAGAGGAAAACAGTTATAATGTAATAATAGCTATAGTTATATGATAGTTAACTAGTTATAGTGAATTTACTATAGCTAATAGCGGCTATAGTTATAGTAAAACAGTTATAATTCAGTTAGTTATAGTGAAATCCTTACTTTAACACTTATAGTATAACAGTAATAACTTAGTTATATTTGCTAAATAGCTTTAACATGTCCTTGGGGGGTTAGGTAAAAGTAAGTTCGAGTTCTATCCCACAGTCACTGGTGCTAAACGTAGGGAAATGAGGGAATGATCCATAAGAACTATTCTGGTTGGTGGTATCAACCTACCCCTCTGAAAAATATAGGCCAGTTGGGATGATGAAATTCCCAGCATATGGAAAAAAAAAAAAAAAAATGTTCCAAACCAACAACCAGTTTGAATAAAAATCCCAGCAACCCCCCATTCCCATCAATTCCCTACATTTAGCACCAGTAAGTTTGAGATCATGTTCAATGTAAATAAAAAAACCGAACGCCGACAGTCGAACTACTTCGATATGTCCACCACCAATCCTAGCAGCTAAACCGTGCTTGGTATGTGTCCCCCAACAACATGTAATATATGTTAGTTCTTAGCTGCTAGTTTCTGGGTTTCTGGGCACCTGCCGATGATCCAACTTAGCACACATCAACAAACAACAAAATCCCATGTTGGTGACGTCCGTGTGTTTGATTCCACCCACCATAAGTTTGTTGACTAAGTTCTGGTTATCCACTATAGTTCTGGTTCTGGTTATCCACTAACAAACTAAAATGGATGACTATATAGTTTGGTTCTCGTTATCCACTTTCAATAGTCATTTGGGGATTTCCTGAAAAATGATCTTAACCCTCAAATGATCCAAATTTTAATAGGAATTATCCATTATAAACCATCCATTTTTGGGCTGGTTGGTGGTTTCAACCAACCCCTCTGAAAAATATGAAAGTCAGTTGGGATCAGTATTCCCAACTGAATGGAAAGCCATAAAACATGTTCCAAACCACCAACAGGTGGGTATCCTCTGGTAAACTAACATAACTATTGAAAATCACCATTTTTAATGGGTAAATCCACTATAAATGGTCATTTTCAATAGCTATGTTAGTTTACCAGAGGGTATCCCTATGCTAGGAAACCTTCATTTGGAGCCCAGTTTTGACATGAACGAGTGAAACGGAGCCACAAAGTCGTTTCTGGGTGTGGCTGGCCATACCACAATGGGAGAGGTTAAACGTTAGATCCACAACTGGTGGGAAAATGATGGTGGAAAACAATGGTTATAATGCTTAATAGTGGATTATCTGGTGGATTATATTACTGTATATATATATATATATATATCTGGTTCGTGTTTTTTCGCCACCCCTCTGAAAAATCATGCAGTGAAAGTCAGTTGGGATGATGAAATTCCCAATATGGAAAGATAAAAAAATGTTCCAAACCACCAACCAGATCCTATGGTCGTGGGCCATTTACATCAGTTTTGACCCAACTTGAGCAGCTTGATATACGTTGGGAATCCAATTGGTAATCCAACCAGCTGAACATCAGTCCCTGGGTGCCCCACATTCTCTGCCAGCCCGGGACCCAACAGCGCACGGGCCAAGGCCTGGGTTAGATTCAAAAAAATGATTTGTCTTTGTCAACTGTCAGTTGGCTGAGTCAAAACCCTGGTACCTAGTGAACCCCAAAATAGCTGGTAAATGGATGTTCATCCCACTAAAAATGGTATGTATAGGTATTGATCCATAGCCAGTTACTGCTTGTTTTTATCTGATCCCGTTTAAGTGAGCTGTTCTTGCTGTTACCGCTCCAGAATGCTCGCAGAGTTCTTCGCCCTGCTGTTGTTATTGTGCAGCAGTATTGTGTTTGTCTTGGCCATTCTTTCAGCATGGTCAAGTTCAAAAAAAAAATGTCCGGAAATAGGTCACCCATTTTTTGTCCTATGGTTACCCTCTGGTAAACTAACATAACTATGGAAAATCACCATGTTCAATGGGAAAATCCACTATAAATGGTGATTTTCAATAGCTATGTTAGTCATAACCAGAGGGTAGTCATCATGTTCTTTTCCGTTAACACATCGCTAGTATAACTAGCTAGTTTCGCATCTCCAGGCCCAGGTGTCTCTCATGGTTTTTTGTTGGTTTAAACAGCCATACCGCTTGGCTACACTAGCAAATATATTCCTGTAATGGCTTAGTGAATAGAACAAATCCCCAGCCATCCGAAAAAAGCCCCATGTCGAAAAAATCCTTCTATTTTTAACCATTCCACTGAGTCAGGTTAAGTATTCATAGCATTTCATAGCTCTTTAGCTCACCGGGTGAAGATCTTTTTTTTTCCCCAAGCTATGAATTTCCGTGATTTCCCAACGGATTCCCGGCTTGGGACCCGCAAAAAGTTAGGGGCCCGGCGGCCGTTTGCGTCTGGAGCGCCTCAAAACTCAACGGTAAATGGTGAAGACAAGCGGTAAATGGTGAAGACATACTTTAAGGTACTATAGTAACGTGGTGTTTATGGGGCTGATAGTACAGGATACTCTTACATGTCTGGTGAATCATGCTGGGCAATCAACTTACTTAGTCTTACTTTTCTACCTTGACCATCCTTGACCATCGTTTTCTGGGGTTGACTAACTATAATGCACAATAAACATGTATTTTGGCCAAACAACAAACTGCATTTGACCCATCCAAGAATTGGGATTCAATCCAAGACTTGGGATGAAACATCCTGAGAATGAAGATTTTTTCACCATACTCAACGGTTGATTGGGAGCTGGGCGGTGTTTAACTGAGGGTCCCATATATATATACACATGGATAATCACTGAGTCTGTTTAAGGTCCGAAGGGAACCCTGGATTTTACCAATTACAACATGTTTCTTCTGTAACTTGTCCCACTGGTTTCATTGTTGGATGTACCTCCCATTTGGTGCAGAAATCCAGGCCTCTAGCTTTATCCATACAAAAGAGTGGACCACGGCCATGAACCACCTACTGCCATCGGATCCACGATCCACGCGCCAGTCTGGTTCCTTTTTTTTGGGGGGACCATGCTGTAGCATCTGGCTACCAGGGGAAATATAAAATATGGGTTGACATCCCTGCATGATACTAGCGGATATCAACAACGACACGGCATCAAAAGGTTTTGACCTTTAACCTGAAAACCCAATGTTGTTTGCCTATGCGTGATGTTTTCTATATATACTTAATGGCTTTTGATACCAACAACCATTATATATCCCATTATATACAAGGTGGGGCCCAGTTAGCCATCTTAGGACTGACATAAGAAACAACGCCTGGTCACAGCCCACTCTGGTCATTCAACATAGCGGAATGTTGCCTTTCGAATCTTTATTGTGGGCAACGTAAATCATCTATTTTCGCGGAAAAAAACATATCTGTAGATTACAAACAGGTACTTTATGGAACAATTTGCAGGTGTGTTCCATTGTTTTCGTTCGTTTTCCATAGCTGTCTTAAATTACCCAAAGGGTATCACACGGGCTGTGGGCTTCTATATGGCTTTGTCCATGGCAGAAAAAAAACACAAAATATGGCCACCCAATAGATCAGGTTAGGTTATTTTCTGCCTAAAAGGTAATTCCTTACCTTAAGCAAAAATATAACCTTAAAGGTAAAATCTAAATAACCTAAAAAATGTATTTTTTTTACCGAACAAAAAAATACATTTTTTTAGGTAATTTTTCAAACCTTATTTTTACCTTAAAAATGTAAGTTTTTCATTGTTTTTTTTGGCAATTTTTAGCTGAGATGAATGTGGGAAAAAGCAATGGACCAATGGCATTCCAAACAACTTCGGCTCCAAGTCCATGAAAAACCAAGCAGTCCTATGAGCAAAAGTAATCCTATTCCTACAAGTAATCCTAATCCCAACAGTAATCCTATGACCAGAGTTTCCACAGCAAGCCATTCTGGATCTGGACTTGTTTTCCAACTCACAGCATGCCTGCTGTGCAAGAGCTTGTTCAAGTCACGGCAGCCCTGCCTTTGCATCACTTCATTGATTTTCCTTCCCAATAGATCTGGTTCGACAATTTTCTGCCTAATAGTTAATAGTTAATAGTTAATTTCCTAACTATTTTAAGTTAATTTTGCTACCTTCAAAATTAATAATTTAGTTAATGTCTTTTAAATATGTTTAACTATTTTTAACTGTTTTTAACTATTTTTAACTATTGTTGTTTAACTATTTTTTAACTATTTTTAACTATGTTTTAACTATTTTTCATTATTTTTAAAATATTTTAAACATATTTTTAACTATTTGTGATTTATATTTGAAGCTATTTTTTGATACTGTTGAAACATGTTTCCATAGGAAAAAATAAAACTATATAAAGAAAACATTTTTTCTAGGATTACTGCATGGGTTTCTGTACAGGATTACTAAAGCCACAATACCTCAGATCAATTCACATTCAAGCAACATTACAATCCACAACAAGACAACAGCCAACAAACGAATCATTGTTCAAAATCTTCTCTTGTTGTCCTTTCGTTTTGTTTGGAGCGCATTCGTGTTTGTTTTTGTCTTTGTCTTGCTTGCTGGTGTTGATTTCAATGTAGCCTTCTTCTTGGGATTAAACTTTGCTTGGGCCTTTCCTTTGCTTGTTGCCTTGGCTTTGGCTTTTGCTTTTGGATCTGGCTCACTTGCGCCAGATTCCAGAGCAAGTAGTTTTGTCTTTTGGTTTGCAATCTCTTCCTGGCTTTCTGCTGCCTCTGTTCCTGTTGGCTCAGCTACTGTTGCATTTGCTTCCTCTGGTTCAATTGCTGAAATGGCAATTTGTAGGTAGGTGGCTTCAGACTAGAGGCTGGTTTTTTCCTTCCCATGTCTTTGGTGCAGCTACTTGGGTTGAGAGGGTTGGCAAAAGGGTGAGACTAAAAGTGTGAGAGAATTTGGCGACATTGTGGTACCATATTGTAGGTGTAATATGCTTCCTTAGTCACATAATATGTATGTATATATATATATATATGTGTATGTATGTATGTATAAATAAATACAGTTGTGTGTCTGTTTGGGTGTGTGTTTCTTGTTTTTGTGCTTAAGGTTTATCTATCTACCTACCTACCTATCTATCTATCTACCTATCTATCTATCTATCTACCTATCTATCTATCTATCTATCTATCTATATGTATATATATATATACTTGTTTAAATACAAACCATCATTTGGTGGCACCATCAAACTCATGTGTTTTCACTAATCCACCATGAAAATTGAACCACAGCACATGGAAAAGAACAAAAAATAATATGGATTTTTGTTTGGTTTCATGTGCTTGAAGAAATTGCCACAACTTCTCTGAGCCAAGCGTAGGGAAAGCAAACCACACATCAAACAGAAAACTACAGCCACAACCAAAACCCAAACAAATGGAGCAAAGAAATGTTCTTTTGGCATGATTTACCTTGCCCAAGTGGATGCAAAACAACCCAAAACCAAAACAAATGCAGCAAAGTAATCCTGACGTTTTTTTTGCCATGGCTTACCTTACCCAAGTGAATGAAACCCAATCCAAAACCAAAACAAATGCAGCAAAGTAATCCTAATGCAATGTGTGTTTTTTTCTGCATGGTTCTGCATGACTTACCCTACCCAAGTGAATAAAACCCAATCCAAAACCAAAACAACTGCAGCAAGTTAATCCTAATGCAATGGCAGTGGTTATTCACACTGCTGAAGGAATGTTTCTTTCGACTTTCAGTAGAAAAGGTATGGTATACATCCTTTCTGTCTCTTTTTTCTTCTTAGTGTTGTACATGAACTGATGTTCTGAGAAGCGTGTGCTTTGCAGTGGTGTCTGTGGAATGGTTTGCAGCAGGGTTTGATTATAAAGACCTGTAACTGAAAAAGCACCTAATCATTAACAATAAGACATATGAGACTAATGGAAAATAATTTCTTATGTATAGAAACCTACCTGTTGGCATGAGCCACTTGGCTGATTGCGCATTTTCCCATTATGATGTCGTTGTTTCTGTTTGAGTAACATTTTGATACCCTGCATGTCTAGGTCACATGAACTGGTTTTCACTTTCTTGGATTATCCAAATATGCCTAAATAACATCTATTTTTGGATACTGGACTTATCTTCATGTCATTCATATGGATTGGGGCTGAAAGTTCCGTTGCCAGGCCATGACATTGGGAGAAGTGATAGCTGGACAGTAGAAACCATTTTTTGTAAAGGAAAAAAATAAAAAGATATATAAATCCTATAAATGATCAATCATTTTTGATAAAATTCATCAAGTGTTCAGGAACTTTAGGAAAACATCTGATGAGGTATGGATAAACTCATCAACAATTATTTCATGTATTTCCATTTGTTTTGGATATATATATATATATATGTATTTTTTTTGATCAGATGTATTTTTAATGGCTAAAATACATTTTTTTTGGTTTCTAATGTGCAGGTATGATGTGTTTTTTCCAGTGTCATGGCCTGACACTGGAACCTTCAGCTCCACTCATCATGAATGACATTCATGAAACAGAGTATCCAAACAACTATTCTTACTCAGTGAGTTTCCTTGCCAAAACAAGTTTAAAGTTTTGACCAGGAAATCAAGTGACTTAAACATCCATGGGATCAACATGTTAGATTTTCTCCAAACTCTTGGGTGCCCCAAGTGTCCATTTTTTCTTAAATAATGGTTTTATATAAATATAATATATATATATATATAGATGTACAGGCAACTATACATATATAGAATTTAACTATGCGGTACATTAAGCAAAACCACTGTTTACTATTTTTCACCTACTTTTTTAAAATGGGAACACACCCAAATTAAATAACTAATCCACCGCTAATCCAATGAAATAGCCAAAATTTATATTGTACATTGAAACTATTCACCAACTTGATGTTTAGCATTGAGCCCTTGTTTAGATATAAGTCTTTAGTCAAACCCTGCAAAGACCTCGTCCATGAGAAAAAAAGGGAGTTGGCCAAATGGATGCAGGTGTGTTTGAACTAAAGATTCAACTTCTTTTGGTGGGAAAACAATGCCACTTTCAATGTGGTATGAAATTTTGATTGAAAGTTTGCAGTCAAACTTTCATACCCCCCTGAAAGTTTACATTGAAAGTTTCAGTGAAAGTTTCAGGGCCCCTTGAAAGTTTCAGCTGAAACTTTCAACCCTGCATTTTGGCTACAATTGTAATTGAAATTAGGTTGAAAGTTTCATTGAAACTTTCATTGCAAAATTTCAAGGGGGTATGAAAGTTTGATTGAAACTTTCAGTGCAAACTTTCAAGGGGGTATGAAAGTTTGACTGCAAACTTTCAACCAAACTTTCAGGGGGGTATGAAAGTTTGACTGCAAAATTTCAATCAAAGTTTCAAGGGGTATGCAATTTTGACTGCAAATGTTCAATCAAAGTTTCAAGGGGTATGCAAGTTTGACTGCAAATGTTCAACCAAACTTTCAATGCAATCCCAAACAAACATCAAAGATGTTCAAATATGTTACATGTTGTTTGTTTTTGTTTGAAACCAAAGCAATCCACCAAGATTTGTACAAGTTTTTCCTCATAACAATGATCAAATGTTTTATTTTTTTGGTTGAGATCAAATAAACCCAACAGGGTTTGCATATCTGGTTCTCATGAGAGTAATCCTAAGGCAGCAAAGTAATCCTACAGCAAGAAACCAGTTTTGTTTCAAGTTTGAAAACAAATCATGATCAAAGTAATCCTAAAGACCAAAGTAACCCTAGAAATTTAGAAAATATGTAATTCCATCTCAGGAGTGGTTAGGATTACTTTGTTGCTTGGGAAACAAACTAGAAATACTTGGAGGTGTCATGGGACTAAGTTTTGGATTCCTTTTCTTCATTGGTTAGGATTACTTTCTTGCTTGGGAAACACCCTAGGATTACTTGGTGGTGTCATGGGACTAAGTTTAGGATTACTTTTGTCTCCTGGGATTTTTTTAAGATTATTGTTGAGCCCAAAGGGGAATGTCTCTTTGCGTTTCCACTGGCTTGCTCAAGGAAATTTTGCAATAGCAACCACAATCTTGGCAAACAATGTGCATATATTTGTCTTGCGCAGGTTCCTAAACAAGGTTTAGTGTTTCTACATACACATGTATCATGTATATGTCTAAATATCAACGTAATGGTTAAAAAAAGAAAGGTATCCAAATTTGTTACGAAATATGTATTGTCACGCAATGCAAATCTTGTGGTGCATGGAGGTATTCAAATTTGAACCCCACTTGAAGATTAAAAAATGTTCTTTGTACATCTTGCCGAAGTATTCAGCAGGCTAAGGAGGATTGGACTTGGCGAACACATTTTAAAGGAATCCTCAAAAGAAGGGATTGGAACCCCATTATTTGGGAATGTCTCAAAATAGCGATGCTCGAAAATGTTTGTTTTTAACCAAAAAGAATAGGTTTCGAGCATCCCTATTTTGAGACATCCCCATTTGTGAAACCTCCATTCAAAGGGTGGTTTTTTATTTAAAGAATTTTCCCTGGAACGGGGTTTTCAAAATTAATGGGTGTTCCAAACCCTTTTTTCGATCCTTTTTTTGACCCAGTTGTTTTTTTAATCACAGGGCCAAAAAAAAAGGAGTTTGGAAACCCAATTACTTTCGAAGCCCACATTCAAGGGAAAGTTCTCTATTTGTTGGTTATAGGATTCCTTTTCAAAAACAGGCATCTGCTCAAACAAAATGGCAGGCATACCATTGTGTGCAACGAACTTGCACTTGCATATTGTGATTCCTGCATTTCTCTTTCTGCTGCTAAAAGTCTGGAAGATCACCAGGGGTGAAAAGATGCTTGAGGTTGTTGCTGTATCGAGTGTGCATCATGTAGGTTGTACACCATGTGGGGTGAAAAAGGTAATCTTAAAACCATGCAGTTATCCTACAATATAAGACCAACCAAAAAACGAAACAAAAAGTACAAGTAACACAGTAATCCTAGGATTGCTTTGTTGCATCTTTGTTGCAAAGGTGTTGGCAAATTTCGTCTTTATATGTTGATTGTGTTCCATCCACTTGGGCAGGTAAACCATGAAAACAAAGAAGCAAACATTGCAGTAGGATTACTTTGTTGTATTTGTTTTGGTTTTGGATTGTTTTCCATCCACCTTCCGTAGGGTAAGTCATGCAAAAAAAATGACAAACATTGCATTAGGATTGCTTTGCTGCATTTGTCTTGGCCTTGGATTGCTTTGCATCCACTTGGGTAAGGTGAGTCATGCCAAACAAATTTTGCAATAGGATTACTTTGCTGCATTTGTTTTGGCTTTGGTTGTGGCTATAGTCTATAGTTGTGTGTTTGGTGTGTGGTCTGTTTTCCCTGCGCTTGGCTCAGAGAAGTTGTGGCAATTTCTTGAAGCACCTGAAATCAAACAAAACAACTATCCTTTTGTGTTTTTTTCCATGTGTTGTGGTTCAATTTTCATTGTGGAATAGTGGAAGCAAATGAGTTTGATGGTGCACTAAATTATGGTTAATATATATATATATATATATATATGTTAGTATATATATATATATATAGAAAGATATCAAGCATAAAGAAAAAAACACACACTAAGACACACACACAGGTATATGTACATGACTAAGCAAACATCTTACACCTACAAGATGGTACCACAATGTCGCCAATTTTTTTCACACTTTTAGTCTCACCCTTTTGCTAACCCTAGCAGCACCAAAGCAATGGGAATGAAGAAGCCAGCCCCTCGTCTGAAGTCACCTACCAAAAATGCTATTGAACCAGGTTCAGCCATTGAACCAGAGGAAGCAGATGCAACAGTAACAGCTGAGCCAGCAGGAACAGAGGCAGCAGACAGCTAGGAAGAGGTTGCAAACAGATCCAAAAGCAAAAGCCAAAGGCAACAAGCAAAGGAAAGGCCCAAGCAAGGGTTAATCCCAAGAAGAAGGCTACATTGAAATCAACCCCAGCAAGCAGGACAAAGACCAAAACAAAAAGACAAATACAGAAGCGGACAACAAAACAGTGGATAAAAAATGAAAATAAACAAACATATATCAAAAAAAAATAAAGGAAAAGGAGAAATAGTTTTAAACATAATTAAAACAATTTAAAAATAGATCAAAATAGGGAAAATAGTTTTAAAAATAGTTTTAAAAATAGTCAAAAATAGTCAAAATAGTTTTAAAAAATAGTGAAAATAGTGTAAAAAATAGTGTAAAAATATTTTTTAAAAATTAGTTTAAAAAGTTAACTATTTAGTAAAAAAAGTCAACTATTTAGTTAAAAATAACTATTTAGTTAAAAAAGAATTAACTAATAGTTATTTTTTGTCTAAGATAAGGAATTAACTATTAGGCAGAAAATTGTCTAACCTGATCCATTGGGTTTGAAGGTCATGGATTGAAATCGAAGGGTCAGGTCCAAGTCTGCTTTTGCCAGTCATGGCAACAAAAAGGAAGGTAAGTTGTAAAAGTTTGTGTATGTTTGCCACTTCCTGTGTGTCAAACATGATTTGCCTGACCAATGTCCATGTGTGACTACATTGAAATAGGCAGCCATGACATGTGCAAACTCTGCCATGTGGTGTCATGTCTTCCAACTTCCAAGTGCAAACATTTGCACACATTGCATTTTTTGGCAGCAAGTCTTGAAGCCAGCTTGGGCCAGTGCGACAACTTTCCACAAAAAACTAACAGTAATCCTATCTGCACAAATTCTTGACACAAAGTAATCCTACTTGGTAAAAGTAGTCCCACATGCAAAAATACAACAAAAATCTTGGGAAACACACATTTTTTAGACAATTTTTCAAACAAAAAAAAGACAATACCTTTAACAAAAAACCTTCAAATAACTAAATAACCTTAAGAAAAAAAGTAAATAACCTTAAGAAAGGTTATTCTGCAACCTTAAAAAAGTATCAAATTAGGTAGGAAATAAGGAATTACCTTTTAGGCAGAAAATAACCTAACCTGATCTATTGGGCATGTAAGAATGGGGAATATAGTAAACACGGAGCAAACATCGATGTTCATCGAAGTCACAACTAACTTCATCATAGTTACATAGAACCTTTAGATGTACACCCCACTTAACCATGATTCTTAAAACTTCTAAAACAAAACTCAATGAGATTGATTGATTTTTGATGATCAACCATTTTTTCAAAAAACATCTTGGAATTTGACCATCTTAGACCCAAAATGGAACATCTAACAGTGGAATTTGACAAGTTCTAACCTGGGGATGGGTCAAAACCCTGGTACCTAGTGAACCCTAAGTCATAGCTGGGATTTATGGATGTTCATCCCACTATAGTAATGTATCTATAGGTATTGACCCATACCCACCTGACAATCAAAAGCCCTGGGCGTTTCAACGGGCGTCCCTGCTGCTGTAGGCACCAAGATCAGGAACCGCAAGCCCCGGGTCGACGTTGCCTGCGCGACCGTTTTAAACGAAGCCCGGAACTTGGAACAACAGACAGCTAGCCCAAACAGGGATAGGGCTACTACAAAATCCATGGTTTATGATGGAAAATCCAAGTAAAATGGATGATTTGGGGGTACCATGTACCCCTATTTTAGGAAACCTCAATCACATACTGTGTGCATAGATATTGCTGTATGTATCTATGTAAAAGCTTGTCATAAGTACCAAATACCTATCTAAATCAATGCCTAGTGACCTAGTGATTTTGATGCTATCTAATATCTAGTGATATCTTAGTGATTTTGATACCCTCTGGTAATTTAACATAGCTATGGAAAATCACCATTTTATAGCTGGGTAAATCCACGAACTAAATGGCAATTGTCAATGGCAAACTGTTAGTTTACCAGAGGGTAATATGGCAGTGTGTCAAAACCTTGCACCCCTGGTGAACATCAAAATAGCTGGTAAATGGATGTTCATCCCCCTAAAAAAGGTATTAATAGGTATTGATCCATACCCATATCATAATGCTAAAAAAAACTGACCTTCTCCCGAAAGCGCTGCAACATTGGCAGCAAGTAACCTCGGTGAAGATCCGAAGCAGCCAAGTTCGCCCAGGGCCCCAGGGCAAAGGATTTTGACCATAAATGATGGGGATACATCGGGATAAATGTAAACGTCAAAGGAATTCAGGGTTTATTCTCTGTTAATTTATCTGTTACATGTGGTTTTAATATGTTTTAATCTAAAAGATTGTTAACTACACATCTGGTTGGTGGTTTCAACCCCTCTGAAAAATATGAAAGTAAATGGGAAGGATTATCCCATATATTATGGAAAATAAAAAATGTTTTTTTGACTCCCCGCCAACGTCAGCTTGCTGAGGAAGTTCGCAGCGAAGCTTCATCTATCAACACAACGTTCATGTGTGAAACTGCCAAGGCAGCTGGTCAAGTGCTTCGCCCTGACCAAGAATTGGCTTTTTGGCAAACGCAACGATAACATCATTCGTCTGACGAAGTCGATCGGCACGACACTGGACAAATGCACAGCCAACATGAGCATGAATGCAATATGACGACTGGGATCGACGTGTCTGTCTGCTTACAGTCACTTGAGCAGTTTTCCACAACGCCTGCAAGCTCAGACGAAACCACTTGCACCGAGCCCTAAAGCTGAACCTCTGTGGTAAACAGTCCAAATTAACAGCAGGGTCACGCCACTTGCCAGAAATGAGCAATGGGCCAAAATGACCGGTATGCCGCTGGAAATCAACAAAAAGCTCAGCAAAAGACACCCACTGAGCTCCTTCTTGTCCAGGCAGAAAAAGCCCATTGCACCATTGCACAAGCACATCCCCATAAGCTGCACCATAAACCCCAGAAAATTTCCGAGGCAAACTCAGCGACTCCTGCCATTCCCAAACACCAGGGCGAGCAGCAGCTCCTGCTGGTACAGCGGGGGCAACAATAGGCTGATCAGGCGCCACATCCCTCATATCTGGGTCAGAAAACCAAGCCAGGTTCACAGCAACAATGTGATCTCGGATGTGACGACCAACAAACTGATGTCTGCTCACAAGGTCCACATGTTTCCGCCACAAATCCCAGAAACTGCTGCCGCGGTCCTGATTGCAAACAACCGCTGCTCTGTCTGCACACAGATTGTGATAGCCAAGCCACAAATCTCGATGGGATGAGGTCTGTGCCAAAACAACATGGGCCTTCACCTTGACAAACTGCACCCTGTGACCTACCTGCACAAGAAGATCCGCAAGCCACTGCCACAAGTCCGAATTATGCACGTTAGGTTTATGGCAACACACCCCATGCTGCATAGCACACGCTCGAGTCACAACAGATTTACAATCACTATAGACAACGATCGGCCGAGAGGTCAACGCACCATAAGTCAAGGCAGCGCAGACTGCATACAATTCAGCTCGAAATGCTGTCTGAGTCAAGCCTGAGAGGCAGCCACCACCAGCCACATGACTGGTGAAAGCATCAGAACCAGAACAGGAAGCAGCGACACAGACGCTCCACGCAGCAAGACGATACGCTGGCTCTGACGGCCAAAAACAACTGATGTCAGTGAACAAATGCAAAGGACCATCGCCAGTCAAATCACAGACACAAGATGGGACAACATCAGGCAAAGCAATGAGACGACAGCGCCACTCATCAGCAAAAGGGGACGACAAAGTCCAGCCATGCACAGTCAGGACAGGAGGCAAGTCATCAAGCACAGACAGAACCTGAGGATCCAAAGAATCCCGCAGGTGTTGGGTGGAAGGACATTGCCAGTACCGGTGATACAAGGTATCTTCAACTCCACAAGCCCGGCACGCTTTGTCACCACTAACCGACCATTTCCAAGCGACATCGTTCGCAAAGGCACCACCATTCAAATTTTTCCGAAGAGACCCTTGAGAGCTAGCATCACGAGAGTGCAAGTCAACAGTCGTGGCACCAACATCAACCAAATGAAATGTGGAGAAGGGCGCACGATGCTTCACATGTTCACTCACAACCAGCTGCCAAGCACATGCAACACGCTGAAGCAGCTCGGAAAAATTAAGCAAGTGCAAAAAGAAGCTACCAAACCTGTCAGTGACTAAGCCATCAACTCCCAACTTCCAACCAAGCTGATGAACACGCATGAGGAGAATCTCAGCAACACCATTAGGGGCACCACCGAGCCCAGCAGCAACGTCATTCAAAGTAACAAGTTGGTCAGGAGCGCACCCAAAGTCACGAAAGTCACGAAAGGTCGCAATGATAGCATAGAGTTGTGGATCCAAATGCAAACCTTCCAAGATCATGTGGAGATACGGGCTCGCTTGCGGGCGAGCAGCGTCAACCGCACGCATGAACTCAGTGCGAAGTTCAGCAAAGTGTTTCAAGCCAAGCACACTAGCACTGATTCCATGAAAAATTCGCGGCCAAGCCGCAGTAACCACAACACGAACTTTTTGCTTGTACGCACCAAAAGCACCCCGTAATTTGTTCCAGAAGTCTTGGAGGTCAGAAATCCGAAGCTGGATAGTCTGGTTCCGGATCTGCCGAGAATACACCACATGGGCCCCCAGGTCACGCCCTGACAAAGACACAGTGAAACCCGATTGACGAAGCTGCCGACGAATGCCACGATCAGTCGACCAAGCAACAGTTTTCGAGGTATCCAGCGTCAAGTCAAGCAAGCGAGCGAAATCCAAGATTGAACGATTGGCACGCAACAAGCATTCAGCATCCGTCGAGACAAGCTCCCAATTGTCAACATAGCTGAAGCAACGGACCCTAGGAGCAAACGCAGCAAGCCAAGAATGAAGAAGCTGGTTTATCATCAACATGGCCAAGCAAGATAGCCCGCAACCCTCTGGCACCCCACAGGTGCTGGAGACTGGGGGCCCAAGAGAATTGCGGACCACAAAGCGCCTCTGCATGCCACCAAGAAAACCAGCCCACGCCTGGACAATCCCAAAATCAACCCCACATTTCAGAGCCAGTCCCAGCACAGGAACTCTCGGCAGCGTGTTGAAAGCTTTAGTAAGGTCAAGAACCAACCCGGAATGAGCAACATCATGCACATAAGAATCCTGAACGCAATCCACAATGACACGCCAGAGGTGGGCCGCGCGGCGGCCAGGTCGACTACCAAAGAGATCATCATGCCAAAAGGAATCCAACGTGTGCAACCAATATTTGGATTGAATCGTAGACCAGACACGGTAAACCAAACTGAACACGCAAATTGGTCGATAGTCATTAGTACCAAGGGGGTTTGCAGATTTTGCCAAAGACTTGACCGCTCCAACACAAAGTTGCTCTGGCCAAGTGCCAGTGCAAGCAGCATGCTTATAGAAAGCCAAAATTTGAGAAACCTCAGAAGGGCGAAGAGACTGAAGGTCAAGTTTGGATACACCATCAAGGATGGCAGCACGATTCTTTTTGCCCGCAACAACAGAATGGAACAAGTCCACGGTAAGATCAACAGGAGGAACATCAACAGGTCGCAAAACCCGATCAGCAAACGCAAAAACCCTGTTCCAAGCTTCCGATGGCATGTCAGCATGCCGTTGCCAAAAGGCATTCCAATGTTCAGAGAAGGCAGCAAAAATGTCATGCAACTGGCCAGCAGCCCGGTGTTGGACGACCGAATCGCCAACATCGAATCCAGAGACATCAGGGAGCCACAGCTTATCATGTTCAACATGAATCGGATCAACAGGACGTCCCCCCACAAAGGTGGGAAGATCAGCAAGAACACCAGCTGGCTCAACTTCAAGAGAGAGATTATCAGGATCGACATCGGAAATCACAAAGTGACAGGGATTGACCAAAGTATCAACAGGCAGGGGCATGTCACGCTTAACTACCTTGTACAAGGCATTCACATCCCTTGACCGCCTCAAAGAAGCATCCCGACGAGTTTGTTTGACAAGGACATTCTCAATTTTCCGAGTCTCAAACTCCACCCGCTGAAAAACACGACAAGCCATGGCAGACCCAGGAGCAACCAGAGGGAGATTCAACGGTTCACCAACATTGCGATCCAAGTCACGCCACCATTCTGCAAAGGTGGGCTTAAAGCCACGCGCATTCAAAATGGATTTCCACAAGGCAATGCGATGTTCAGTATGAGAGGGAGAATGCTGCAAACTGGCAGCAAGGCGAGCATATGACTGCAAACGACGCACTTGACGAAACATCATAGAGTGGATCCAAGAATGGCCAAGAAAGGTAGGCTGCAATTCCCCACGCCGACCACACTTTGGAGGGGGCACATGGTGACGAACACACGGTTGAAAACGCGAACCACGACCAAACTGATTGGGCAACAACCGCCGGTTTTGGGAAGCAAAGACCGCAGAAGCAGAAGCTTCAACTCCCTGCCAAAAGCGACGGTAGCCAGCACTGGGGTCGGCAAGTGCATCAGCAACAGGTGCTGCAGGCCGGCGAGCAGCAGCAGCAGCCCAATTGATCTTATGAGGGGTGGGCCAAGGAAATTGCACAAACGCCGACGGGGAAGCATCAAACTCAGCAACCAGGGCCGAATGATCAACCCAAGCATGGTCATCAAGCCAACACATACGAAAGGCAGGGATCAACTCAGCAGAAATGAAAAGGAAGTCACGGCGAGTCTTGCCACGGCACATCGCCCGAGGGCAGATTCCGGATCGAGAGGCGTAAAGATCCTGAACCTCGACAAATCCAAGCGAAATCAAACGACCAACGGCCTCAAGAGAGTCCAAGTCATGATTCCAATCGCACGCCACGAACCTGGGCCCACGGGCGCACTGAATGCGATCCACCACTTGATGCAACATGCGATTGGTAAAAGCTTTAGCCTGTGGATGCGTCGGCCCAGTAGGCGCACCATACATGACCAAGCCAGTGAGCCAAATGCCAGCAACATGAGTCGTAGAAACCACAACACGGCCAGTGTCAAGCAACTCATCACTAAGACCCGCAGGAACCGCCCGGGAAGGATGCTGAGACAAAACTCCAACACCGGTCCACTTCCCAAGATCAGATGCGATGGAGCGAACAGGCGCACCAACACCATGCACAAACCATTTGAAAGGTGAAGCAATGGCACGCAAGCTTTTGCCAAAATTGCGACAACCATGAACACTAAAATGCGTTTCACACACAAGCCAAATGTCCACATCAGTTGAAAGAAGATGTGTTTTTCCCATCAACCCAGAAGGGTTGCAAACCCCAAGCGACCAAGACGCAGCATTGGGACCAGGAACAGCTGCTTCGCCGATCCGACACTGCAAGGTCCAAACGACAACGAGAAGCCAAACGGGCCGGAGCGACCCCAAAACGCTATTGCCGATACCACCAAAACTCTTGAAGCCTCTGTGAGGAAAAGGAAGCTGCCCAGCAAGGACCGACAACCCCAAAGCCGACCCAAGCAGCGCCAAAATCAAAACGGACTCAAACCAAAGGGCCAATTGAAGACCCAAACCCAACAAAAGTATGATCACCAAGCACTGGGCCACACAGGTCCGAAGCAACGGATCAAAACCAAGCGGAGAGTCACTGGAACAAAAACCCTGGCCTCCACCACTGAGCCTGGCAGTGGTACGGCCACACCATCACTCGTGGCGAGCTTTCTTTTCAAGCAAAGCTTCAATTTTGGTCATCTGCTGACTGAACATGCTTTGCATTTGATTCGTCTGGGCCTCCATCTGAGCCGAGACTTGGCATTGGAAGTGAGACAACTGCGCATCATGCCGGCGACCCTGTTCAGTAATTTGGGTTTCAACATTGCCTTGCCGGTGGAGCAGTTGTTGCATCTGATTTTCAAGGAACTGAAAGCGGACATCCGTGTCATGCACCAGCTGGTCAACTCGCTTCTCAGCTTCATCCGTCTCCATGGGGACCTGAGGCTGAAGCTTCTGAAGGATGGCTGATTCAATGCGAGCTTCGGCTTCACGCAAGTGATCAGCAGAAGGCAACACCGGAGCAGGGACCGACAACTTGGCAATGGGAGCCTGCCACGGATCCGTCACAAGCCAAGGATCATCACCACAATTCCCCATGTCATCAGCAACACAAAGCTTCATGGTCGCAGAGGACGCAATCAATGCATTCGGAACAGGTTTTGAAGTTTTCAACGGAAGTTTCGAAATCACAACATCACCAAATTTCGCCGTGACAATGTTGTCAACTGGATCGTCAGCAGCATGCATCAACCAAACCACACCACTGCCAGACTCTGTTCTGAGAGGGGAAACCGGTTTTGCTTTCCACTTGATGCTGGCACACAGGGCATGAACACTGGACCTATCCATGCCAAAAGGAAGGGGGCCCATTTCAAACTCAACACGGGGACCCGCAGCCAAAACCACCGTACCTGGACGAAGGATGCTACTGACTGCAGCCATGTCACAAGTTGCAACCCGCACTCCAAACCTGGAACCCATGCGAACAATGCCAATGACTGACGCTGTGCACTGCGCCGCATGCTGAACCTCAGCAGGAGTTGCACGTGGGAGCCAAACCACCTGAAAGTCCAGATTAGGCTGCTTGGCATCAAGCGAGCGAGGCTCCAGAAAGATGCCAGCAACCCCGGAGCTCTTCAGCATCAGCAACTCCACAGACTTGGCATAGCGAATGTTGACCAAGAAAACCTCAGCCTTGGAAGGATCACAAGGTTTAAAGCCCATGGAAACCCACTGCCGACGCCACAAGTCGAAAATGACATCAGACACATCGCTATCATCCGGTACATGCCACATCCCACAAGTTTTCATGCAGTCAGATTGGCGACAAGTGTTCAAGCACACCACATGCTGAAGAATGTACTTAATCGGGCTGTGAACAACATCTTGCCACGAACCAAGCACAGAGTCACGGTAGACTGCAATCTTAACACACGCAGCAGCGGCAACAGCAGGATCAACAATCTTCTCAGCCGAAGCTTTCACCACAAGCTTTCCACCAAGTTGCAACAAAACCCCGCTGACAAGGAGCGGCTCACCATTCGTCACGCAACGCAAAGGAATCCGAATTTGAGACCAGCACAAGGTAACAACATCAGGAAGGTCATCAACATGGACAATGAAAACCGCAAGGCATTGCTGAGAAACCTTTTGATTGGTCTTCAAGAATTGCTCAATCATAGGACGATTGCAAATGGCAACACCCTCCGCAAACGGACCAAGCTGAGACACTTGCAGCTGTTTCAATGGCTGGTTCGACTCCGAAACAAACAAACCCTTTTCAAATGCCAACTTCGCCGGATCCAGCATGACAGGTTTGGCAGGAACTGACTTTGGACCAACCTGCTTGGGAGCTGCCGTCCTGCTTTTCTTATTTTGTTTCACCTGGATGGCCGCTTCAAGTTCTGCCGGGAGAACCAGTTGAAACACAGGACGATTCTGATTGGCCAAGGACTTTAAACCTCGCCAAGGAGACGCTGAGGTCAACACCTTTTGAACTTCCGCCAAGCCCAATGCCTGGATAATCAAGGAAATCCGACCATCACACTGCTCAGGTGGCACACCATGCTGCACAAGGAGATCAAGCAACCTAGCATGAGCGTGGGGCTCAAGTCCATTCGCCCATGCCCATGGACGCGGAACATGCTCAAAGGCTGTGATCTCTTTGACAAAGATTTCCCTGGCAACCTGGTGGAGCACTTTGCACTCATCAAGCTGAGTGGGAAGCATTTTGCCACGACTCATGGAATCAAGGAACCGGACCGCAGCAATTCCACAAAATTCAGCCGGAGCAAAATTACGGTGAGTAACTTGAACAATGAAAGACTCAACACCAACAACTTCAGCAACAGCAGAGTGCAAAAGTGCAAGAGGTGCGCACGAGTCACGAACAACATCCCAAGACGAAGCCAGCAACCTGCCAGAGGTCCAAGTCCAAAAGAACGGCACCCAATGTTTATCAACCCAAACTGCTGACGCAATGGCTTTGAGGGATCCACGCTGACCATCGAACCACTCTTGAATCATCTTGGCTACAGGACGACGGGTACCCTCAGTGGCCAACAAAGGATCCAAGAACGCAATGTCAGTGCGTCCACTGGCCTCAATCATTCTTTTGACATGAAAGTGAACCTCATCATCGGCCATCACACTACCTTGTTTGTCCAAAATTTGCAACCGACCAGCAGTAACCATCAACTGACTCCGAATTGAATCCAAGAAAGGAATGCTATTGATCTTGGGGCCCAACACTTCCATCAGCTGAGAAGCAGACAAAGCACCAAGGGGATCAAGCAATTGCTCTTCAGACAAAGGGGCAACAGCCACAGCAGGAGCTAAAAGCGGGACAGAGTGTGCAACAAGTGACTCATTGTGACCAACCTCATGACCACCAACAGCCGAGATCTCAGGCAAAGGACAATGAACAGCCAACGGAATGGTCCGAGACACCTCGCAAGTGTCAACGTCAGGACGTCCACTTTCCTGCAACGGCACCAAGGCAGTGGACACAACACCAACGGAACCAAGCTCGGCAGCATCCATGTGATGATCAACACCAAAACTAGCGTCATCCATCGCAAATTCAAGTGGAGAGTGATGAACATACGAGACGCAAATGACTTTCCCGGCCAACTTGACATCAAGGCTGCAAGGTTCACCAGTCTGACCATCATGAAATTCCAATGGGCACCGGGCAGGGTAAATTCGGCTTTCAGCTGCCAACAAGTGATGACAAGCCAAGTCACTGGAATCAAGCCGGATCACTTGAGTAGTGCCAAAATCCCGATCAACCAAGGTAAACGAAGCAGGATCACCAAGATGAACCAAAGGGACAAATGACGAAACGACACCAAATCCACAAGGGCATGGAACATCATCACACTCAACGTCATTCAAAGACAAAGCAGGCACAGCTGGAGTTGCAAACAGTTGACGGCTGATCTCAAGCAACTTCTGGGCATGCAAGCTCATGGCATTCGACAAGTCAAATGACGAATCACCCATGTGAAGTTTTTCAATGTGAGCCCGAACCTGACCTGCCACCCAAAGAGCATGGAACGGAGCCGCGAGTTGTCCAATGGCTGAAAGCCAAAGGCGCAGCGAACCTGGCCACATATGGTTGGGGATGCAACCATTGATCAAAGTAGCTTCAGTTGGGTGTGGATGCCTCATCCGAGGAAGCAACGTGCCATCAATGTCAATGACTCCCTCAACCGGAAAAAGGTATCCAAAAATTCCACGGGCCAAGATACTTTCATCGAACGGAGGCCTGCAACCACATGAACAAGCCAAAACCTGTGAACCACAGGAATGCAACATTGCAGGCACAACCCCATGCAAAGGCAAGACATGAGAGGCAGGAGATGAAAAACGCAAAAACAAACGATATTCATCCACCGAAAGTTCAAGCTGCTGCAGTTCATCATCAGGCAGCGTCAATGGCCTGGGGATTACCTGCTTGACCTGGTCAGGAAAAGGCAGCTTGGGCATCTGTGCCAACGAGATTGGACCTAAGGAAAACGCCGACAAAACAACCCACCACCGATCACGACGACAAGGCCAAGCATTTTGAAGCGACAACTGGCAATCTTGCATGTGATAATGGAAATGCTTGGCAAAATCATGCAATGTCTGCGAAACCCATGCATGACCCTGAGCTTCACAAACACACTCCAAAATGGCAATCGGAATCCTCAAGACAAACAACGTCCGAAGAATGCCAACAAGTGCAGAGGACCGAATGTCACGACAAGAGACGCCAGCCACCAACACTTTGCAATCAGGGGCTGTGAAGTGAATCTTCCGGAGAACATCATCAGAATTGATGTCCCCTGTAATCGTCACAGTCTGATGTCTTGCATGGAACATGTGGGTGAACAATTCATTTAAATCCACGGCCAAGTCAGTCACAAAACCCGCAGCGTGCAACCCCTCAGTGGTAAATCCAGCCCCACAACAAACCTCCAAAACCCGAAACAAATGCTCAACATTGCAAACCTCATGTTTCATCAACTTCGTTACGTCCACAGAATACTGACAAAGGCCACCAATCACACCATCGAACCGAGCTTTCAAAGCACTAAAGTTGCAACCAATCACGCCCGCATCACAAAGACCCACAATGCGAACAGGCTTCAAGGATGGAAACAACAATGCAACGGATCCCGTATACTCACTGGCAGATGTTAGCTCGAAAACGATATCATAGTGATGACCCACTTCAGGTTGCAAACCAGGACCCCATTGAATCGAATGACCAGCTTCTCCCAATGTCATCATGGCAAATCGGGTACACGAAACACTCAGACTCTCCGTAAGAATAAGGTTCACCAACTGTTAGGTGGTCTGAGCCCAGAACCTTTAAATAAAAAATGTTTGAAACCACCAACCAGACATGGTTTAAAACTATAAGGCTCCAAAAAAGGTTGCCAGTGGTTCAAGATGGTGGGCTCCCAGGTGTTGGGGACCCGTTTCTGCGTGGGTTGTATCCAATATGCAGAAGGGGGGCGTACCCATACCCTCTGGTAAACATACAAAAAACTATGGAAAATCACAATTTTTCATGGGACAATCAATTATAAGTGGCCATTTTCAATAGCTATGTTAGTTTACCAGAGAGTACCTACTATCGATAAAGACGAAACAAATATTGAGATATGACGTATTCAGTGGAATGATCCTCCAAGTGGTCATTCAACATGGCAAAACAAACCCGCCCTTTTCAATGGGAGAAGCATTGATAGATGGGCCATCAAATGGGCCATCAAGTGGGCCATCAACTTTCCACCCACTTGGGTTGGATGAATCGGGAGAGTCAAAGTCACTAACTTCAACTACAAGGTGGTGCCCCATGATCCATAGATATCCATAGTTGAGTTGGTTTAGTTTCAAACTCGAAGAACCATAGGCTATACTTATATAGATGGGCCATGGAGTTAGTTAACTAGTTAGTAAATGGATGGAGGTTATATCCCCAGTTACTAACTAGTTAGCTAATCCCATGGCCCATCTAAGTAGGATTTATGGATAAAACAATGGTAGATATCTGTAGGCGCAGCGACCTTGGTCAAATCTTTGGGGATTCTCATCCATGAAACCATGAAACTATACCCTCTGGTAAATTAGCACCCTGAAAATAACCAGTCTTCTTAGTGGAAACGAGTCTCATGTTAATTTACTGGAGGGTAATATGAGATTTCATATCTCTAGTTTCCAAAAGAATCAGAAGATACACACTTACACTAACTTACGCTAATGCAAACTAATTAATATAGAAATTGTCTCTTGCCAACAAACTCACCATAGGTATCATCTACGTGCATCTAAGTGGCATAAAGTCTTCCCGGTTCCTGTTGGCGCTTGGATGCAGCACGACCTCAGGTCGTGAAAGTTCAAGCCTTCGAAGTGGTCGATTCTACTGTTACGTGATTACCCTCTACATAGCTATGGAAAATTACTCACTTATATTATAGTTGATTTACCGATTAAAGATGGTGATTTTCCATAGTTATGTTAGTTTACCACAGGGTAATCGATACTCATAATACTCAATGACCCATTTGATGACTGCGAAGTGGCATGCACATCCAAGTCTTGAGCCATAACCTAAGAGAACAGGCACGAAGCCAAGTGAAAAGACGTGCAGAATACGACCATAGAAAAGAAACAAGTGCGAAACATACTGAAACAATAGCGGACACGACCAACCCGAAAAGAAGGAGCGCCACAGCCTTTCCAGCCCTTCGATTAGAACTGGATGCTCAAGCATTTCTGTAACACATCCTATCTTATCACCAACGATACACATTTCAATCACATGCAAGTTCTGCAACACTAAAAATCTGATGCTTGAAAAATGGTCAACCTTTCGGATACCCAAGTAAATGGACATGACCTCAAGACACGCGTTGCATGTTTTTATTTTTGATGGCTCTTTATTGGGGAATTTATGTCCCATGACACAGGACCCATGAGATATAGAAACAAACAAAATACTAAAACACCTATTGTCCCTATATGTACAGTACAGTACACATTGTTTTCACCATCATCCAAAAATGTTTAAACCACCAACCACTGCAGTTTGTACCACTGTTCTGGAGAGTTAACAATGAAATTCTCGTCCCGCTCTTTAATTTTCATTCACACTGATCATCCAATGTACACATACGTTTATAACGTGTATATATATATATATACTGTATAACATATAAATCGTATATCATATATTACATGAGTGTGTGTAAACATACCATACGTATACATATATATATATATATATATCCATGTATATATATATATACACACACGAGTGCTTTTCTTGGGGGTTAATATACATGTATGTAACAATATAGCAGCATGATTCTGTCATATTCTCCTGGTTGGTGGTTTCAACCCCTCTGAAAAATATGAGTTCGTCAGTTGGGATGATTCTTCCCAATATATGGAAAATCATAAAATTCCATGGTTCCAAACCACCAACCAGTTAAGTATATACACTGCATCTTTGTCGTTTTTGTCGTTGGTTTCAGCTGTCAAATTGCCGTGCCATGCTGCTCCCCACTATAGATCCGCGGAATCGCTTCAGCCTGGATCGGCGAAGGGTCGAACCTCAGCTTTAACCAACAAGACTGGGATATACACATATATTATAATGAGAATAAAAGAGACTATATCTATCTATCTATCTATCTATCCATCCTATCTATCTATCTATTTATCTATCTATCTATCCATCCTATTTATCTATCTATCTATCTATCCATCCTATCTATCTATCTATCTATTTATCTATCTATCTTATCCATCTTATCCATCTTATCTATCTATCTATCTTATCTATCTTATCTATCTTATCTATCTTATCCTATCTATCTATTTATCCATCTATCTATCCATCTATCTATCTATCTATCTATCTTATCTATCTATTTATCTATCTTATCCATCTTATCCATCTTATCTATCTATCTATCTATCTATCTATTTATCTATCTTATCCTATCTATCTATTTATCCATCTATCTATCCATCTATCTATCTATCTATCTATCTATCTATCTATCTATCTATCTATCTATCTATCTATCTATCTATCTATCTATCTTATCTATCTTATCTATCTATCTATCTTATCTATCTTATCTATCTTATCCTATCTATCTATCTATCTATTTATCCATCTATCTATCTATCTATCTATCTATCTATCTCTCTATCTATCTATCTATCTATCATGAGAAAAACATGCGGCTATATATATATATATATATTTATTTATTTATTTAATCAATTAAAATGGGAATATAATGGGATTATACAATTATATATATATATATACACAATTAACATGACAATATAATGGGACTATATACATAAATATATATAATGGGAATATACACTTCGAAAGTGGAGGTTGAGACGAATTGCCCCAGAATTTTGCATTGGGTCGTAATGAGCAAGGGGAGTGGTGTACCACTAAGCTCAAGGAATATCCACCCGCAATCAGACATCACCCTATGGCAGCAGCTAAACGCTAATGGATCATGTGACCTCGAATAAAAAATTGCTTCAGGCCGCTGCGAGTGCATCTGGTTGCCTTCTGCAAAAAAAAAGGAATATAATGGGACTCTATGTATAATTATAATGGAAATATCATGGGTATATATACATGTGTATATATATATACAATATGGGAGTATAATGGGATATCTATCTATAGCGGTATTCATGTAATACGTGAGGTGAGGCCCTACCAGGCCCTACCAGTTGTATTCCCTGAAAAAAACCAACGGTCCATCCCAGGGGAAAACAAAAAATGGCCATAGGGGAAACCCAACAAGGAAGGTACATGTCGTAGATGTTTATCTGCAAAACATCAGCAATATATATATATATTTATATATATATGAGGGTTTCCATAAATGGGGGTTCCTTGAAATGGATGGTTTACAGTGGAAAATCCGATTAAAATCGATGATTTGGGGCTGATGAGTTGAAGCAACCAGCCACGTCCATCAGTAAGGCAACGGCACGCCAGACATGGCTTTCTGCGATTGCAGCCACCTGTGGGGCAGTACGAGTTGTCCACCCCACCTTGGAATGTTAGCCATAGGTATGGTAGCCATGGCACATTTAGTTCGATGTCTGACCTTTACGGGAAGAAACAGTAGCTATGTGAAATAACAAATCGGGATGTTTTACCAATCTATTTCGTTTTTGCTATGGTAGCCATAAAAAATGAAATTTTCCGTAGTTATGTGAAATGTTCATGGCTCGGGTGAGGCGAGAAGGTGGACAGGTATGGAACATGTAGGAACCGCAGGACAACATTGATAAGAGTACCCTCTGGTAATTGAACATGGCCCATTTATAGTTGATTTACCTATTAAAGATTTTGATTTTCCATAGCTTTTTGTATGTTTACCAGAGGGTAACTTTTGTAACACATGGACACACTATAAACAAATGGCATCCCATGAAACCACAGCTGAAGCCGAGACCTTGAAGCAGGTCCATCTACTGGGATGCCAGCCCACTCCGTCTCCTCACCTGCCCGTTGTGCCACAAACTGACCATGACTGGGGATGTGTTTTTCTTTTTTTGGGAATGCCACCCATAAATATGCTGATGACTTTGTGATGTTTAATTTATGGCATTGGGCTTACCACATCAAAAACATTAGTGATTCATACTTGCTGGGCAAGAAGCTGCGTCATATGGCAGGGATACATGTTTGTCATAGGCTAGGACCAGCATGAAGCACTTCCAGGACAAACCCAGAGATATATAACATTGATTAATTATATATATTCATAGCAATATAAATTAATACGAATTGATATGATTTGAAATAACCAATTGTCTAATCTCTAAAAGAATCCCTGTATATATGAGCTCACGTACGTACATATATACATATATATATATATATATATACATATAATAGAAACAGAGAGAGAGAGAACGTACATATATATAATAGAAAGAGAAAGAGAGATCCGACAAAGACCTCATTGTTTTAATGTTTAAGTCAACATGTTCTCATATGTGTATATATATATATACTTGGTTAAATGTATAAATATATATATATAATATATGATATTATATATACATATAATTAAATTATATATATTTATCCCCTGTACGCAATGATTGTCCATGTACCTAGACCCTCCAAATACCCCCAAACAAATAGTAAACGTACTAAAATATTCTAAAATTATGGAGTAAAACACGATAAAACATCATTTTCTATGGGTACTCGGAGGGTCTACAAGGTGGGCCCCCCAGTTGTAAGTTGCTTTAGTTTCACCCATCTAATTCTCGAACGGGGACCGGGCCAGACCTGGTGATATTTCCTGATTTGGGGGTGTAGGGGATAGGGGTACCCCCAAATCATCCATTTTAATGGTATCTTTCAGTATAAACCATCCATTTGGGGGTACCTTCATTTATGGAACCCCCCCTTTGAATCCATTTGATGTTTGAAGCGACATTTTCCTCAGGCCATGCGCCTGTCGCATACTGCACCGGCAGACGCGTAGACTTTGTATCGCCCTCTGAAGGCTGACTGCTGCGGGGCGGGCCCGGCCGGCGCGGGCCCCTGCGCCGCGGTCGCGATGCTTCCTGGGGCCTTGGTGTAAGGCGGTTTCTCAGGTGGCTGATACTAGGGGGTTTGATAGGATTTTGCCAACAAAAATACTGATTAAATCCGGTTTCATGGGATTTATAGGTTTTTACCGGAGGTTTCCTGAAGCGGGGGGTACTCCAAATCATTCAAGTCATTTGACCAGGTCTTAGTATTGAAAGCCATGATTTTGACGATCCCCCATTTTAGGAAACCCCCATTGTAGGAAACCCCCATTTATATCTCTACCAGCTGACACATCAAGAAAATAACCATAAGATACAATCAGTACCGATTATTCATTTTTAGACATGTTCACTCCTTCTCTTCATTTGGAGGTTTCCTAAAATGGGGGTACCACCAAATCATCAATTTTAATAGGCTGTTCCATTAAAAACCATGCATTTTAAGGGGTACCCCATTTATGGAACTATCCATTTATGGGAAAAAAACAACACATGAAACAACCCATTTTTGGTTGGTGGTATACCTACCCCTCTGAAAAATCATGGAGTTAATCAGTTGGGATGATTAATCCCAACTGAATGGAACAATCCATTAAAATCCATTAAAATCTATTAAAATTCCATGGTTCCAGTCACCACCAACCAGATTTTTTCACGTGCCACTACCAATGGTTGACCTTGACGTTTTTGTTGCGGATCTTTCCATTTCGGATGGTGCCCCATTTTCAGCGGAAACCAAAATCTTGAGACAATATGACATGGATGTTTGAATCCTTTACTAGATTCAACTATCATCATGATTTTGTGTTTTTTTTTTCGGAGGTGACATATATATTATCTATATAATAAAATATATTTAGTATGTGTATATATATATAATATATATCATATATGTTAAATTCATGTTAAGTCCCTAAGTTAGCGCGTCAAACATGGTAAGTCCATGATCTCTGGCTCCACCAAGCTACGGCACACGGCCACCACGACCACGTCGCATCGAAGCCTATGACGTCGCGACTCGATGTACGTGGAAATCTCCTACTTGGTGGCTCATCCCACGGCTCGTAAGTGGGTTATAACCCCAGTTATAAGTGGATTAAGCCTACTTATCCCATTTATGACTGGGGTTATAAGCCACTTACGAGCCGTGGGATGAGCCACCAAGTAGGGGTTCGTTTTCAGCTATGGGGGTCCCAAAAAGTTACGTCATCCAAGTTATGGCAGTTATGGATGACCATGACTTAGTATGACTTAGTATATACAAGGTGGTGCCCCGAAACGATAGCGTTCAGTTGGTGCAAATAACTCCAATAACTATGGTTTATAGGTGATATATCTATATTTAATGGGGTTTATAAACCAAATTATAACGTTTGGGGGCACCACCTTGTAGGTTAACTATATTAACTCATGGTGATTTAGGAATCCCCCATGACAAACAAGAACCCCCCAGCCAGATTATGGTCGAGGCCCGGAGATTCCCCAGAAGTTGATCTAAAACAGGACCCAAATCATCCATTTCAATAGGAATTATCATGGATTAGCATATTATAAACTTTTATAAACCATCCATTTGAAGGGGGGCCACCATTTTAGGACCCTAAAATAAATTTACAATTGTCATCAATTATCTACATGTATAACACTTTCAATCATCCCCATTTTAGATCATGGTTATCATCAATTCTCTACATGTATAGTACTTTCAAGCACCCCCATTTTAGCTGAAGATTCAAAGACAAGAAATTGGCGGCACATTTTGGACCGTCATGGACCGTCCTTACAGGGCGAGAGATCGATGAATCTGACGGATATCCCCCATCTTTGCCTCACAGATCCTGAATGTGTGATGCTTCTAAAACCTTCAGAATACATGGATATATATATATATATATATACATGCATATATATATATATGTATATACATGGATATATATATATATGGATATATGGATATATATATATATATATATCTACGAATTATACTAAGTCAATTTGCGGATACCCCACTCCTACTATCATTTCCACCCCGTGAGCCCAGGTACCGCAACTGCTGCCATTGATACCAAGGACGCAGAGATCGATGTATCGTACCACCTTTCGGCCTAGACCGCAGTACAGCTGGGCCACCCAAAGAACAGCTAAGTCAGCTAAGGATTTCATGGGATTTATTCGGATTTCATGGGATGCATATTTTAATATGGATTTATAGTATCTATGTTGGCTAATTATAAGGTATCATGTGATTCCAAAAACTGCTTGCTATATGGCAGTTGTAACTATAGGTGGATGGGTGAGACTAAACCAACTTATTAACTAGGGGGCTTCATCTTACAAAGAGTGAACTCATTTCACAGTGAGAAGCATGGGAATCATGTCCTGGGTATGGCTCAAAATCGGGGAATGTCAACCCCGGACTAGCAACCCCCAGAGGGCTGTTTCTACAATTAGGGTTACCCCATCCAAACAGTGATAATCTGCTGCTTTTGTGGTAACCCCCAAACTATACAGCCCAGAGGTAGTGTATCCGAGATTGACTTTATCCAACGAAAAATGATGATCAAATTCAAAAACGAAAAAAAACATAAATAATAATGTGGCTCATGAGTCCTATGATGTCTTATAGTATATAAATTTCGAGCCAAATCCATGCAGTGAAACTCTCTCAGGTACCGCCTGTAGATGATATTCCTGCAGGTCACTTAGAAACTGTGGCTTGGAGAACAAGTAGCGGTCAAACATGTTCTGGAGTGCATCATGTTTCCTGCTGTTTCCTCAATCCTCTCTGCTTCTTGCAGTTGGTCCTTCGATAAGGTACCCAAAAAAAATGGCCAACACGTCTGATACTCGGTGTGCGAATGCCAGCCATTCTAAATATGTTGTTTGCCTCCATGACGCTGCACCCTTTCTAGTTGATAAGAGAACTGCAGCCTCCACATCGCCAGAAGTAAATCCACTCATGTATAGATTCAATGGTTTCAAACGATCTGAGTTTCATCAAGTCCTTCCAACTCCCCTCACAATACCTTATGGTTATTTAACATAGCTATGGAAAATGAACCATTCATAGATTGTTTATATTTGATTTACAGTACCTATTAAATATATTATATACTGTATATATAATTATGTATACACATATTCAAACATGGTGACTTTCCAGTTCACAAACCTCTAAATTACCAGATGGTATATCCCCATATATCCCCTGTGTTCATGCTGCCCCCATAAAACTTCAGGCTTGGACATACTCTGTAGCTCCAACCTAAGTCGGACAAGGAAAAAAACCCGTGGGTCATCCATCATCAGCCCAACATATCCCAACTATGAGCAAAAACACAGACCACAACTTCAATGGTCATTCCAGGATCCTAAAATGGAGGTATGTTAGTACCATATTGTTGGCCATATTTTGTGGGGATGTTCCCTAACATAGGCCTGAAAAATAGGCCTTCTATATGGTAGGTACCTCCATTGAACACACCACAACTTATTATCACGAAAGACAAATAGGAATTGCATGGTTCTTTGTTACCCTCCAGTAGACTAGAATATCTATGGAACATCACCCTCTTTACGGTCCGCAAAACATCAAGTGAATGGGCCATGGCTACCCTAGGCTATGATAAATTATCAGAAGTTGTATCCCAACGTCTTATTGCACATTTCCGAAGACTTCCCGGCCCGATTTAAATTGTTGATATTTGAAGCGGTTTTCTGAATCGTTCTGCAATGGATTGGCTCTGCAGCTTCTCGTAGTCAGACAAAATGGCAGCAAAGATGCCTTAGAAAAGCATATATCGTTGTTCCACGCAGCTCTGATTTATTTGTTTGACGCATCCTTATGCAGTCGAAGAAAATATCCGCATGTTTCTTGGTTAATGCCTATTCCTCTTGGTCAAGATCCCTGTTTGGGTTTGTCTGACAACTGGATACTCCCAACATTGATGGGGTCAAGTACCATTCTCCCTACTGAAAAAACATTTTTTGGGCTGTGGCTGTATCTATCACTTTCCATTGTCAGATGCAGCCATAATAATAACCTTGTTCGGCCCATTGATATATCCACATATCCCCAGCATATTCCAACATTACCATGAACATATTACCACTTTTTTTTGCTATCATACCCCCGCAGAAAGTCTATCCCCATTGTATCCCCATTGTCCCCCTTAAAAAAATCACAACGCATCGTAGACACAAATCGTTGCGGCCGCGAAAAATCGTGCCTGGAGCCTGGCGTCGATCAGACAGTACCGTTGCTCCAAAAAACAACGGCTACAACGATTTATATGGTTAATATCACCGGTTTTGTTGGTAATATACTGTTAAAAAATGGTTAATGATGATGGTTATTATATGGTTAATGATGGTTATTATATCATCTGGTTGGTGGGGGCTACCTACCCCTCTGAAACATCATGGAGTTAAAGTCAGTTGGGATGATGACATTCCATTCCCAACTGAATGGAAAATCATAAAACATGTTCCAAACCACCAATCAGTGTTCGTTGGTTTATAAACCATGAATTAATCCCCATTAATTAACTAGTTCGTTACATCTACCATTAACCATAGTTGATCCACATTAAATTAGAGTAAATCGGGCAACCCTAAGTAGCCTAGAAACCTACGATTTAAGATGTTGAAGATCCACCATCTTTAGATCATTTTCCTACGAAACCCATGGCCGCCATGGCCTTTCCACATCTTTTTGTATATGTTTACCCTAGGGTAGCTTTATGATTTGAAGGCATCTAAGTCTAACGTCCCGGAATGGGAATATGATGGCGCTATTGGAATAGAACAGGGAACATATTTTAAAAAAAGCAAAAACATGTGGGATTGTCTGAGAAATGGAATCCGATACTTGATGTACCCTCTGGTAAACATACAAAACTATGGAAAATCACTAGTTTTAACTCACTATAAATGGTCCATTTTCCATAGCTATGTTAGTTTACCAGAGTGTATAAAACTTGGAATATTGGGGATGTACTAAGAATTCTTGGATAACCCCATATAATTTCATCTACCAGAGTGGTTTTGAGCACTGCTCAGTTTCGAGACGATCCTCGAAGTATGGTCCGCATCCTCTACTATATTTGTTCCCCTAGTGTTACAAATATTACCATATGTTAATATTCAAATCCCCAATGATACTAGTAGATATAGTTAATGTTACTGTAATGGTCAATAATCTACTATATGAACTATGATCATATTACATCATATTACCCAATATGTTACAATATGATATCCCCAATGTTCCTAGTTCATGTCCCCAGTGTATTCCCTAATGTGTCATATCTATGATATATCTCTGTACATGTTAATAAGTGGATGGTCCCTTCAAGTGAGTCACTAAAAATACCCCCCCATTCCATTTCATGATATAGATTTCCAAACTATAGTGTTGCTCATAATCCCAAGTAGGAAAAATCACATTAAGTGTAGTGTAATCATAATAATTCAGTATTTAGTGTAGTTATATTGATAAATAAAATAACATTAAGAATGGTTATTTTCAGATCCTTCTCATGGCTAATAATGTCCAATCACCAATATCAATCACCAATCTGGGCAAATCATAGTACCCTCTAGTTATTTAACATAGCCATGGAACATGGCCCATTTACAGATGATTTTCCCATTCAAACCTCCATTTATAAGGGTCTTCCATGGCAAATTGTTAAATAACCAGATGGTAATTCACCAAGCTCAACAGTTCGGCAATCTTGGGACATTTTCCCCTTTTTCACCATGATTCCAGTAAGGTCACCGCAGCGAGGTCACCAACAAAAATTACCCAGGTCAATGGTATGTTTTATGGTTCAAGTAGCCTCTGGTAATTTGTTACATAGCGGCAAATGGACCATAGAAATAGATGGGTGTTACCTCTTAAAATGGTGATGTTCCATAGCTATGTAAACGTTTACCAGAGGGTAAACACCCAAGAGTTAGTAACTTCATCCCTTCCGCCTCTTTCCGACAGCTGAGATGATTGGGATGCTCGCCCAAGCCCTTCCCAGGGCCCAATAAACCTTGGCGGATTTCAATTTCTGCAAGGGTTCTTTCTCAGGGGATTCTGGAATTCACCAACAATATGGAAGTATCATATTAGAATATCATGGGATATATAAAATCAACATATGGTGTCTATGCATGTGTATATATATATATGTATGTAATTTATAATATTTCACTAACCTGAATCTTGCGGCCATTTTGGGATGATTCCCCTTACTAACCATGTTTTCCAGTGAGGGAGAACAGTGAGGTCGTTATAATTTACCCAGATATATGTATGTATATAATTGATATACATACATATGTACATGGTTTATGGCCATCCACCCCGTAGCGGGTATAAACCACCCGCTATATAGATGGATTAATGACCATTCCACAATATGGTTTACTATGGTTTACTACCTCCCGGTCATTTGTCACACAGCAATGAGACATAGCATGACATTTTGGCGATTTTCCAGTGTGCAAACTGTGAAACTATCAAACAACCTGTATTCTACATTCTACACCATGTTTTCCAAATTTTTACCTATTTTTGATGAGGTTAATGAGGCCTAAAGGACCCTAAAGGATCAGGCCAAACTTGCTGAGCTTCACACGCCATCAGGCCTCCAGCGGCCTCCAGGACGAAAGGCCAAAACTTCCGTAAGGGAGAAGCGAGCTGGAGCCAAAGCCAGCACTTCAGCGGTGGGACTTTTATCAACGATGAGGATCGTAGGTGGTTTGATGCGAATATATCGGAATATAACGGGATATAATGGGAATATCATGGGAATTTGGTTGGTGGTTGAGCCACCCCTCTGAAAAATATGAGTCAGTTGGGATTATTCCCAACTGAATGTAAAGTCATAAAACATGTTCCAAACCACCAACCAGATGGGAATATGAATGATCCTAATTTAATGATCCTAACCACCAACCAATTATCACAATCCTAGTTTATTTAATCCCTTCCTCCTAATACTAAACGTCCCCCTAATACTAAAAACAGGCATCCATCTCCAATTTCCGAAAATTTCAGTTTGGCCAATTTGACTTTTAATTGATCCCCTTTAAAAAACAATTTAAAAATCAACCTACCATTTGTGGGTTCTCCCCCCTAATACTAAAAACTAGTTCACCCCGGGGTGTTTAGTATTAGGGGGGCCTAGTCCCAATCCCTCACTCCAAGCTGCCTGGCTACTCTAGCAATTAGGGGTAAGCTTCGAACTGCCATTTTTGGCAATATTTTAATTGCGTTATATAAGGAAATTTAATTGATTTTGAGATCGGAAAAAATAGTTTTTAGTATTAAGGGTTTTAATTTAGTATTAGGGGTAAGCTTCGAACTGCCATTTTTGGCAATATTTTAATTGCGTTATATAAGGAAATTTAATTGATTTTGAGATCGGAAAAAATAGTTTTTAGTATTAAGGGTTTTAATTTAGTATTAGGGGTAAGCTTCGAATTGCCATTTTTGGCAATATTTTAATTGCGTTATATAAGGAAATTTAATTGATTTTGAGATCGGAAAAAATAGTTTTTAGTATTAAGGGTTTTAATTTAGTATTAGGGGTAAGCTTCGAATTGCCATTTTTGGCAATATTTTAATTGCGTTATATAAGGAAATTTAATTAATTAATTAACATGACTTCGATTTGGTTCCCTAATAATAAATACCCCCCTAATACTAAAAACTACCTGCCGTGTTTTGTATTAGGGGGGGGGGTTTTAGTATTAGGAGGAAGGGATTATTGAATTTATTGGGTATTATGATAAGCTATGAACGGGAGAGTCCAACGTCCTGATTGATCAGTTTTCAATGCGGGGACCCCGTTAGATAGCGTTCAGTTGGTGCAAATAACTCCAATTTCACTATGGTTTATGGTACGCAAATAACTATAGTTATGGGGAATTATAAACCAACTTAGCTATCTTGGGGGCCCCACATTGTCGTTGTATATAGTGATAAGTTTCCCGATCAACATATTTAAAATTACATTGGGCGGCAGGTAGCAAAGGAGTCAAGAGTGAAACAAACCTGAATTTTACCCTGCCTGAAATTAACATAGACCCTGAAAATAGCACTTTATTTTTTAGTGGAAACTGGAAACCAATCTTACAACCCCTATTTGGCAGGGTCTACGTTAGTTCCGTTAGTTGGGGCGATGGTATCTTCAAAATATGAAATGCATCACTGGACATGGAAAATCCAGGACAAGATATACAAAGGTACCCCAGCCCCCCGAAGAAATGACCCTTTCTGAAGCCAGGCAAGCCCTGGCAACCATGTGAAACATTCTGTTAATTTCACAATTATATATATATATAGATTATGTATGCTTGTATGTATATACGTGCACGGATCTATGTGTATATATATATATAGAGAGAGAGAGAGACATATTATCATATTGTATATCTAAACAAAGGGAATGTCTATCAAAGAATAAGAGGAACCTCTGCAAATAGGCTGACAGGTAGTAAAGTTAGCATATCAGTGATCAAAGATGAGTCGAAGCCTCCAAGTTCTGAGGTGGGTCAGTACTACTGCCTTCCATCACGATTGGCAAAGTCTGTTGCTGATAGGATCACGGTGTATCATTATTGTTTCCAAATGGATGTGTCTAAAAATGGTGCGCGTGTATATGGTACACATTATGTAAACACGTATGTATCTTATTTATATATATATATATATATTTATTCATACATTATGTAAACACGTATGTATCTTATTTATAATTATATTTCTCTCTCTCTCTATATATATATATATATATATATATGCGCATTATGTAAACACGTATGTATCTTATTTAAATATATCTATAAATACACATGTGTATTTCTATATATATATATACGCAATATGTAAACACGTATGTCTCTTATCTCAAATATATATATATATATATATATACATTAAATATGTAGATTTCTATATATATATACATTATGTAAACACGTATGTATAATATATATATATATATGTATATTTTAAAAAAATGTAAGCACGTATGTATCTTATTTATATATATATGTATTTCTATATATATATATATATATATACAGTATGTAAACACGCATGTATCTTATTTGTGTATATATGTACACATTATGCAAACACGTATGTATATTATATATAAATGTGTATTTCTTTGTATATATATATATATATATACACATTATGTTATTTTATATGTATATATATATACACATTATGTAAACACGTAGGTATATTATATAAATATATATATACATTATGTAAACACATATGTATCTTATTTGTAAATGTATATATATATATACAGTACACATGTGTATTTCAAAATGGATATATACACAGTTTGTAAACATGTATGTATCTTACGTATATTTATAAATATATATATATATATATATGTGTATTTATATATATAAACACAGTATGTAAACACGTATGTATCTTATATATGTATATGTATTTCTATATATATATATACACATTATGTCGACACGTGTGTATTATATATATATATTATATATATATATATACACATGTGTATTTCTATATATATATATACACATTATGTAAACACGATATGTATGTTGATCTACATGGCCGTTTTGATACGGACAAGGATGATTCACCAGGGTAGAGCGGCTAAGTCGCAATCCCTTTTCTCAAAGATCCTGCCAAGTCCACTCCAACCTGAGATCGAGCGCCAAAAACCTTGGCATGGCCATCTTTGCGCCAAAAACCTTCAGAGAGATCACCCTCCAGGGAATTAACATAGACCCTGCCAGATGAGGGTTGGAAGATTACAGTAGTTTCCCCGAACATTTCTTGTTTTTAGGGTCTATGTTAATTTACCAGAGGGTATCATCAACATTCATAAACCATGATCAGCGATATTGTAAGGATCTGCTCGACACCATCCAATGGCCACCTCCCATCCACAGCGGACACTGCGCCACCCTGCATCGTTTTCCTCGCGGCCGGTGCGGCTTGGAGAGAGTGAGACCTTTGAAGCGACTTTCGAAGGGAAAACGGACAGTTGGGGAGGTCACTATGCCCAAGATATCCCAAGATATCCCAAGATCATGATCATCGATTGATCATCGATAATCCTTGAATCGTCGATGACTCGGATCTGGAAGATCTGGTGCCTGAAGCCATGGATGTGCCGGAAATCCCAACGGAGCCATGAGCCGTTGTGATGCCTTGAAGCGACGATGTTGGACGCGGCACAGGAGAAGTTGCAACATGTTGAATCCGGGGAGAGCGAAAGATGGCGAAAGATGTGAAATTCACTGCCCAAGTGGATGGTAAGTTTGATAGCGAAGTTGGTGTATAACTTATAGCTTAACAGGGGTTTGTTTTGGATATACCATGATATACCATAATATTATTATATAGATCTATAATGAACTATATAGTTGGATGGGGTAATGATAATTCAACTTATATCTTGGGGGACCCGTCCTGTAGTTCTTGTTGTTCAATGATGGGTCTTAACAGAGTGCTTGGATCTGATGCGGGCATTCGAAGGCTATGCCCCTATTTGTATCCATATGATAAACATGCATGTTTGGCACGTAAATAACCAAAGGGAATGACCAACACGTCGCTGAACACCTAGATCTGATACCCTTCAAGCCTAATGACAGGAACATCGATGTCTTGATATTTCTTGACAATCAGTGGGCCGCCAAGAAGTGCGGAGTGAATCCCTGCTATATTGGACTCTTTTGAACAATATCGATCTCTGGCAATCTGTTATTGAAAACCCAGCCTTTTTCACTTCGGTAAATCCCCACAGGTAAATCCTTGAACTCAAAAAAACGCCATGACTGGAAGGGGTGCCCTGATTCCCTCGGCTTGAACTCAAAAACAAATATGTTAAAGTACCATGAATGGGATGATCCTACCATCATAAAGATTTGTTTAAAACGAATTCATGTGGATTTTGCCTGACCAAACCTATTCCATAAATCTCTATGTTTTCCGACCAACAATTTTGGCATGCATCAATCCTAAACATCATTGATGTCATTGAGGTGGAAAGTAAGGATGAACAAGCAAATCATTTATCAAATAATCATTCATTATCATTTTGTTTTTGTGAAATCCAAATTCTTTGTGTATATTCACAGTTTATCGACATTGTATCACAAACATACATTTCAAATCATGTTGAATCCCAAATAAAATATCACAAGTGTATCACCATTACATGACAAACAATGATCGTGAAATATCACCAAAACAATCAACATCACAATATCAATGGGAATTTCAGGATCCTAAAGTGGAGGTACTGTACCATATAAGGCCATATTTTGTGGTATATTCCATTATAAATCATGCATTTATGGAAACCTCCATGTATCTGGGTAAATTATAATAATTCACAAACCTTAATCTTGTGGCCATAAAAGGGGATGATTCCCGTATTAACAATGATTCCAGTGAGGGAGAACAGTGAGGTCGTTATAATTTACCCAGAATGATTAAGATTGAGACCACCAAACATCTTTACTGTCCTTTGGCTGATCCTTGCTGCCTCTTGCAGTCACTCTCTTAACAAAAAAACAAACATGTGAAATCCAAATTCTTAGTGTGTAAATATATATATATATATACCCAGTATCACCAATACGTCACGAGTGGCTATCATTCACATACAATGGGTTCGAGCAACCCTGAAAAACAACACGGAATGAAAGCATTCTCCCATTTTATCACCATTATAGTGTATTTATCCCCATTATATACATATCATATATATATATATATACATATAGATATGTTTATATACCTATATATCGAAGATTATACCATGATATCACAAAAAAAAAGTACGGCTTGGAGTCCTGTCAAAACAGCTGGGGATGAGGGAAGAAATGATGGATTTCTTTGGCGAAAATGGTGGTTTCACCAACAAACATGGCCTAGAGAGAGAGAGAGAGAGAGAGTATATAGAACTTATGATTATGTAAAAATACAAGAATACACAGCATCTGCAAACATGTGAAAATTTATGTGTTTTTTTTTAAATACTCTTTCAAAAAATATACACTACGAAGTAAGAATGTCAGTCATGCAGTATGATAATGTATAATAGTATATACAACGGCTACCCCCAGTTTAGGAAACCTCCATATATCTGGTTCCTTTTTCCACGCCAGCTTAGGGATAACCGGTAATTCAACTGGTTGCGAGCTGGAAAATCACAACTGGTTTATGAACGGTACCCTCTAATTTAACATAGCTATAGAAAATCACCATTTTTAATAGGTAAACCATCTATAAATGGGCCATTGTCCATAGCTATGTTAGTTTACCAGAGGGTAAAACATCAAACTTTTTATTGGCCACAGCTACCATAACTATGTTAAATTACTGGAAAGTAGCCTTGGATTTCCACTAAGGCAAGGGCTGTGAGAACTGTTTCTGCAACTTTCGGAAGGCTGACAATGCCTGCAGCTGGCACTTGGAACGCTAGTGTCTGATGAAGATAGGCCTGCTCGCAAAAATACTGAAACAACAGAGACATGGCACCTGGTTCATAAATATCTAAATATGTATACTATAATTTTTGTATGTATTCCATATATGTTGTGGGTATATACGTTCAACATATATTTGATATGTATGTGTATATATATATATATATGTATATGTATGTATACATGTAAACATATAGATATGTAAAACATGTGTGTATATCCGCCGACCCCTGCAGGGGGGAGTGCGCCAGAGAAGCCGGGGCTTTGCGAATTTGCTTGTTGCAATCTTTCTTCCCGATCTTTATGTTTCTCTGCAGTCTCTGGGGCCCTTGGGGGTCCACAGGATCTGGAGGATCTGGAGTCTCTGGGGCCCAGTGTCACTTGCTGCACTCTTTCTTCCTATCTCTTTATGCATTCCTTAGGTGACGTTTGGCATCTTGGCTCTGAGGATCTGGATTCTCTGCAGGTTCTGGGTCCCTGCTATCTTTATGCATTCCTTAGGTGACGTTTGGCATCTTGGCTCTGAGGATCTGGAGTCTCTGCCTGGGTCCCTGCTCTGCAGGATCTGGAGGATCTGGAGTCTCTGGGGCCCTTGGGGGCCCACAGTCTCACTCGCTGCACTCTTTCTTCCTATCTTTATGCTTTCCTTAGGTGACGTTTGGCATCTTGGCTCTGAAGATCTGGAGTCTCTGCAGGTTCTGGGTCCCTGCTATCTTTCTGCATTCCTTAGGGCAGTCTCTGGGGCCCTTGGGGGTCCACAGTGTCACTTGCTGCAAGGATCTGGGGTCTCTGCAGGTTCTGGGTCCCTGCTCTGCAGGATCTGGAGGATCTGGAGTCTCTGGGGCCCAGTGTCACTTGCTGCACTCTTTCTTCCTATCTTTATGCATTCCTTAGGTGACGTTTGGCATCTTGGCTCTGAGGATCTGGAGTCTCTGCAGGTTCTGGGTCCCTGCTATCTTTATGCATTCCTTAGGTGACGTTTGGCATCTTGGCTCTGAGGATCTGGGGTCTCTGTCTGGGTCCCTGCTCTGCAGGATCTGGAGGATCTGGAGTCTCTGGGGCCCAGTGTCACTTGCTGCACTCTTTCTTCCTATCTTTATGCATTCCTTTGGTGACGTTTGGCATCTTGGCTCTGAGGATCTGGAGTCTCTGCAGGTTCTGGGTCCCTGCTATCTTTCTGCATTCCTTAGGTCAGTCTCTGGGGCCCTTGGGGGTCCACAGTGTCACTTGCTGCAAGGATCTGGGGTCTCTGCAGGTTCTGGGTCCCTGCTCTGCAGGATCTGGAGGATCTGGAGTCTCTGGGGCCCAGTGTCACTTGCTGCACTCTTTCTTCCTATCTTTATGCATTCCTTAGGGCAGTCTCTGGGGCCCTGGGGGTCCACAGTGTCACTTGCTGCAAGGATCTGGGGTCTCTGCAGGTTCTGGGTCCCTGCTCTGCAGGACCTGGAGGATCTGGAGTCTCTGGGGCCCAGTGTCACTTGCTGCACTCTTTCTTCCTATCTTTATGCATTCCTTAGGTGACGTTTGGCATCTTGGCTCTGAGGATCTGGATTCTCTGCAGGTTCTGGGTCCCTGCTATCTTTATGCATTCCTTAGGTGACGTTTGGCATCTTGGCTCTGAGGATCTGGAGTCTCTGCCTGGGTCCCTGCTCTGCAGGATCTGGAGGATCTGGAGTCTCTGGGGCCCTTGGGAGCCCACAGTCTCACTCGCTGCACTCTTTCTTCCTATCTTTCTGCTTTCCTTAGGTGACGTTTGGCATCTTGGCTCTGAAGATCTGGAGTCTCTGCAGGTTCTGGGTCCCTGCTATCTTTCTGCATTCCTTAGGGCAGTCTCTGGGGCCCTTAGGGGTCCACAGTGTCACTTGCTGCAAGGATCTGGGGTCTCTGCAGGTTCTGGGTCCCTGCTCTGCAGGATCTGGAGGATCTGGAGTCTCTGGGGCCCAGTGTCACTTGCTGCACTCTTTCTTCCTATCTTTATGCATTCCTTAGGTGACGTTTGGCATCTTGGCTCTGAGGATCTGGAGTCTCTGCCTGGGTCCTGCTCTGCAGGACCTGGAGATCTGGAGTCTCTGGGGCCCTTGGGGGCCCACAGTCTCACTCGCTGCACTCTTTCTTCCTATCTTTATGCTTTCCTTAGGTGACGTTTGGCCATCTTTGGCTCTGAAGATTCTGGAGTCTCTGCAGGTTCTGGGTCCCCTGCTATCTTCTGCAATTCCCTTAGGGCAGATCAGTCTCTGGGGCCCTGGGGGGTCCACAGTGTCACTTGCTGCAAGATCTGGGTCTCTGCAGGTTCTGGTCCCTGCTCTGCAGGATCTGGAGGATCTGGAGTCTCTGGGGCCCAGTGTCACTTGCTGCACTCTTTCTTCCTATCTTTATGCATTCCTTAGGTGACGTTTGGCATCTTGGCTCTGAGGATCTGGAGTCTCTGCAGGTTCTGGGTCCCTGCTATCTTTATGCATTCCTTAGGTGACGTTTGGCATCTTGGCTCTGAGGATCTGGAGTCTCTGTCTGGGTCCCTGCTCTGCAGGATCTGGAGGATCTGGAGTCTCTGGGGCCCAGTGTCACTTGCTGCACTCTTTCTTCCTATCTTTATGCTTTCCTTTGGTGACGTTTGGCATCTTGGCTCTGAGGATCTGGGGTCTCTGCAGGTTCTGGGTCCCTGCTATCTTTCTGCATTCCTTTAGGGTCCACAGTGTCTGCTGCAAGGGGGTCTCTGCCTTGGGGGTCCACAGTGTCACTTGCTGCAAGGATCTGGGGTCTCTGCAGGTTCTGGGTCTGCTCTGCAGGATCTGGAGGATCTGGAGTCTCTGGGGCCCAGTGTCACTTGCTGCACTCTTTCTTCCTATCTTTATGCATTCCTTAGGTGACGTTTGGCATCTTGGCTCTGAGGATCTGGAGTCTCTGCAGGTTCTGGGTCCCTGCTATCTTTATGCATTCCTTAGGTGACGTTTGGCATCTTGGCTCTGAGGATCTGGAGTCTCTGTCTGGGTCCCTGCTCTGCAGGATCTGGAGGATCTGGAGTCTCTGGGGCCCAGTGTCACTTGCTGCACTCTTTCTTCCTATCTTTATGCATTCCTTTGGTGACGTTTGGCATCTTGGCTCTGAGGATCTGGAGTCTCTGCAGGTTCTGGGTCCCTGCTATCTTTCTGCATTCCTTAGGTCAGTCTCTGGGGCCCTTGGGGGTCCACAGTGTCACTTGCTGCAAGGATCTGGGGTCTCTGCAGGTTCTGGGTCCCTGCTCTGCAGGATCTGGAGGATCTGGAGTCTCTGGGGCCCAGTGTCGCTTGCTGCACTCTTTCTTCCTATCTTTATGCATTCCTTAGGGCAGTCTCTGGGGCCCTTGGGGGTCCACAGTGTCACTTGCTGCAAGGATCTGGGGTCTCTGCAGGCTCTGCAGGATCTGGAGGATCTGGAGTCTCTGGGGCCCAGTGTCACTTGCTGCACTCTTTCTTCCTATCTTTATGCATTCCTTAGGTGACGTTTGGCATCTTGGCTCTGAGGATCTGGGGTCTCTGCAGGTTCTGGGTCCCTGCTATCTTTATGCATTCCTTAGGTGACGTTTGGCATCTTGGCTCTGAGGATCTGGAGTCTCTGCCTGGGTCCCTGCTCTGCAGGATCTGGAGGATCTGGAGTCTCTGGGGGGGCCCACAGTCTCACTCGCTGCACTCTTTCTTCCTATCTTTCTGCTTTCCTTAGGTGACGTTTGGCATCTTGGCTCTGAAGATCTGGAGTCTCTGCAGGTTCTGGGTCCCTGCTATCTTTCTGCATTCCTTAGGGCAGTCTCTGGGGCCCTTGGGTGTCCACAGTGTCACTTGCTGCAAGGATCTGGGGTCTCTGCAGGTTCTGGGTCCCTGCAGGATCTGGAGGATCTGGAGTCTCTGGGGCCCAGTGTCACTTGCTGCACTCTTTCTTCCTATCTTTATGCATTCCTTAGGTGACGTTTGGCATCTTGGCTCTGAGGATCTGGAGTCTCTGCCTGGGTCCCTGCTCTGCAGGATCTGGAGGATCTGGATGGGGGCCCACAGTCTCACTCGCTGCACTCTTTCTTCCTATCTTTATGCTTTCCTTAGGTGACGTTTGGCATCTTGGCTCTGAAGATCTGGAGTCTCTGCAGGTTCTGGGTCCCTGCTATCTTTCTGCATTCCTTAGGGCAGTCTCTGGGGCCCTTGGGGGTCCACAGTGTCACTTGCTGCAAGGATCTGGGTGTCTCTGCAGGTTCTGGGTCCCTGCTCTGCAGGATCTGGAGGATCTGGAGTCTCTGGGGCCCAGTGTCACTTGCTGCACTCTTTCTTCCTATCTTTATGCATTCCTTAGGTGACGTTTGGCATCTTGGCTCTGAGGATCTGGAGTCTCTGCAGGTTCTGGGTCCCTGCTATCTTTATGCATTCCTTAGGTGACGTTTGGCATCTTGGCTCTGAGGATCTGGAGTCTCTGTCTGGGTCCCTGCTCTGCAGGATCTGGAGGATCTGGAGTCTCTGGGGCCCAGTGTCACTTGCTGCACTCTTTCTTCCTATCTTTATGCATTCCTTTGGTGACGTTTGGCATCTTGGCTCTGAGGATCTGGAGTCTCTGCAGGTTCTGGGTCCCTGCTATCTTTCTGCATTCCTTAGGTCAGTCTCTGGGGCCCTTGGGGGTCCACAGTGTCACTTGCTGCAAGGATCTGGGGTCTCTGCAGGTTCTGGGTCCCTGCTCTGCAGGATCTGGAGGATCTGGAGTCTCTGGGGCCCAGTGTCACTTGCTGCACTCTTTCTTCCTATCTTTATGCATTCCTTAGGGCAGTCTCTGGGGCCCTTGGGGGTCCACAGTGTCACTTGCTGCAAGGATCTGGGGTCTCTGCTCTGCAGGATCTGGAGGATCTGGAGTCTCTGGGGCCCAGTGTCACTTGCTGCACTCTTTCTTCCTATCTCTTTATGCATTCCTTAGGTGACGTTTGGCATCTTGGCTCTGAGGATCTGGAGTCTCTGCAGGTTCTGGGTCCCTGCTATCTTTATGCATTCCTTAGGTGACGTTTGGCATCTTGGCTCTGAGGATCTGGAGTCTCTGCCTGGGTCCCTGCTCTGCAGGATCTGGGGGATCTGGAGTCTCTGGGGCCCTTGGGGGCCCACAGTCTCACTCGCTGCACTCTTTCTTCCTATCTTTCTGCTTTCCTTAGGTGACGTTTGGCATCTTGGCTCTGAAGATCTGGAGTCTCTGCAGGTTCTGGGTCCCTGCTATCTTTCTGCATTCCTTAGGGCAGTCTCTGGGGCCCTTGGGGGTCCACAGTGTCACTTGCTGCAAGGATCTGGGGTCTCTGCAGGTTCTGGGTCCCTGCTCTGCAGGATCTGGAGGATCTGGAGTCTCTGGGGCCCAGTGTCACTTGCTGCACTCTTTCTTCCTATCTTTATGCATTCCTTAGGTGACGTTTGGCATCTTGGCTCTGAGGATCTGGAGTCTCTGCAGGTTCTGGGTCCCTGCTATCTTTATGCATTCCTTAGGTGACGTTTGGCATCTTGGCTCTGAGGATCTGGAGTCTCTGTCTGGGTCCCTGCTCTGCAGGATCTGGAGGATCTGGAGTCTCTGGGGCCCAGTGTCACTTGCTGCACTCTTTCTTCCTATCTTTATGCATTCCTTTGGTGACGTTTGGCATCTTGGCTCTGAGGATCTGGAGTCTCTGCAGGTTCTGGGTCCCTGCTATCTTTCTGCATTCCTTAGGTCAGTCTCTGGGGCCCTTGGGGGTCCACAGTGTCACTTGCTGCAAGGATCTGGGGTCTCTGCAGGTTCTGGGTCCCTGCTCTGCAGGATCTGGAGGATCTGGAGTCTCTGGGGCCCAGTGTCACTTGCTGCACTCTTTCTTCCTATCTTTATGCATTCCTTAGGGCAGTCTCTGGGGCCCTTGGGGGTCCACAGTGTCACTTGCTGCAAGGATCTGGGGTCTCTGCAGGTTCTGGGTCCCTGCTCTGCAGGATCTGGAGGATCTGGAGTCTCTGGGGCCCAGTGTCACTTGCTGCACTCTTTCTTCCTATCTTTATGCATTCCTTAGGTGACGTTTGGCATCTTGGCTCTGAGGATCTGGAGTCTCTGCAGGTTCTGGGTCCCTGCTATCTTTATGCATTCCTTAGGTGACGTTTGGCATCTTGGCTCTGAGGATCTGGAGTCTCTGCCTGGGTCCCTGCTCTGCAGGATCTGGAGGATCTGGAGTCTCTGGGGCCCTTGGGGGTCCACAGTGTCACTTGCTGCACTCTTTCTTCCTATCTTTATGCATTCCTTAGGTGACTTTTGGCATCTTAGCTCTGAAGATCTGGAGTCTCTGCAGGTTCTGGGTCCCTGCTATCTTTATGCATTCCTTAGGTCAGTCTCTGGGGCCCTTGGGGGTCCACAGTGTCACTTGCTGCAAGGATCTGGGGTCTCTGCAGGTTCTGGGTCCCTGCTCTGCAGGATCTGGAGGATCTGGAGTCTCTGGGGCCCAGTGTCACTTGCTGCACTCTTTCTTCCTATCTTTATGCATTCCTTAGGTGACGTTTGGCATCTTGGCTCTGAGGATCTGGAGTCTCTGCAGGTTCTGGGTCCCTGCTATCTTTATGCATTCCTTAGGTGACGTTTGGCATCTTGGCTCTGAGGATCTGGAGTCTCTGTCTGGGTCCCTGCTCTGCAGGATCTGGAGGATCTGGAGTCTCTGGGGCCCTTGGGGGCCCACAGTCTCACTCGCTGCACTCTTTCTTCCCATCTTTATGCTTTCCTTGGGTGACGTTTGGCATCTTGGCTCTGAGGATCTGGAGTCTCTGCAGGTTCTGGGTCCCTGCTATCTTTATGCATTCCTTAGGTGACGTTTGGCATCTTGGCTCTGAGGATCTGGAGTCTCTGCCTTGGTCCCTGCTCTGCAGGATCTGCTCTGCAGGATCTGGAGGATCTGGAGTCTCTGGGGCCCAGTGTCACTTGCTGCATTCTTTCTTCCTATCTTTATGCATTCCTTAGGTGACGTTTGGCATCTTGGCTCTGAGGATCTGGAGTCCCTGCAGGTTCTGGGTCCCTGCTATCTTTATGCATTCCTTAGGTGACGTTTGGCATCTTGGCTCTGAGGATCTGGAGTCTCTGCCTGGGTCCCTGCTCTGCAGGATCTGCTCTGCAGGATCTGGAGGATCTCTGCAGTCTCTACTACTACTACTACTACTACTACTCCTACTCCTACTCCTACAACTACTACTCCTACTACTACTCCTAACTTGCTATTCCCATCAATGCGAGGACACAAACTGCCGTTCCTGATGTTTGATTCCGGGGTCGGCGGCAGGGGCGGCAGCCCTTAAATTATATATATATATATGTAAACATGTATCTAAGTATCTATGTATCTATCTATATATGTTGAATGTACACCATGTAACAACACAATATTTATACGTATATTTAGATATGTATGAACATGTATACGCATGTATATTACAGTAAACTGTGGTAACCAAAACTCATATCAGCCATCTCTCAGCCATATCCGCTTGTGACCAGTGTGCGAACTCATCCACAATGTTAGACACTGTCTGCAAAATCTGCACACATTTACCAGTGCCTTCAGCCCTTCAACAGCTTTTTCGCCACTTCAAATGTAGCAAAGGAAACTTTGCCTCTGCTGGCATGGTGTCCAAAGCTGTTTCTGGTTGGTGGTTTCAACCCCTCTGAAAAATATTAGTCAATGGGAAGGATTATCCCATATATTATGGAAAATAAAATTCATGTTTGAAACCACCAACCAGGTTTGCTATACACCGTTCAATTGATAATCCTTGCTCTCCGCATGTTCTGCAGGGATGGTGTGGTTCGCCAGCCCGGCGAAGACGGTTTAGGCTTCTAGCGGCCTGGTAGCTTCCCATAGCCACGTGCGAGAGTCACCGGTTAGCCTTGGAGTGGTGTGACAAGATAACAACATCTGGGCCATGGTACTGTATATACAAGCTGATGCTCTAGTTTGCTAAGTAAATTGGTTTATAACTATAACAACTACTGATGGCAGATATATCTAGAGTTCATGGGGGTTATAAACCGACTTGTAACTGGGGGGGGCACCACCTTTGTCTTATCAACAAGGTGACTTTTCTGCAACAGAATCAACATGGATCTTTTTGTCTGCAGGCTCACCTAGTGGATCTCAGTGGTGCTTCCATAAATAAAAACAATTTGGATCAATTTGGTGGATTTTAGTGTTTTCCCAACTTTGACCACTACCCCACATGATCTAAAATAGCAAGTAAAGGAAAACCACCCCCCGCAGAACAAAATACAATGATTAGTTCGATGATTCCCCATCTGCCAGGTGAGGGTCTCTAGATTTTATCATGAGTTGTTTCCGCCTTCTCCTTCTTCTCCTTCTTCTCCTTCTCCTCCGGCAGCCGCGGACTCCGCCCTCAACCGCGAGCGCCACATCTCAGAGGACACTGCCGGGCCTCAACGGCGAGCGCCAGAGCTCAGCGCCAGAGCTCAGCGCCAGAGCTCAGCGAGTGCAAGATGTCACATAGAATGTCATATAGATAGACTGCCAGTTAAAATGCAA
>CAMXCT020002764.1:0-17500 GCA_947184155.2 Cladocopium goreaui | reverse complement strand
TTTATTAACCCATATTATCCCCTGGAATATCCACGTGTTATCCCATTGTTATTGGGTTTATGAACCACTATATACCACCATAGCAATTAAAAAGGACCATTGAAATTGTTGATTTACCCAGCTATAAAATGGTGATGTTCCATAGTTATGTAAACGTTTACCAGAGGATACCTGTAGTTGGTTGATGTTACCCACGCTGCATATATAACAAAGAATGCTATAGATATCCCATTGGGGTGAAATCGCTTCGGAATCCGATCAGCATGAATCATCCGCGCTATCCGAAGAGATTTTTTTTTGCAGTTGAAGCAAGTACTTGTTGACAGTCTTTGTTGTGCTTGTCTGTTAAAATTGAAACCACTTTGTAAGTTTCATATGCTTTCTATACGATGATAATTGCTTGGTAACGTTCAAAAAAACGCCCGTTGTGGGATGTTGTGGGCCATGCACCAGGACATGACCCATTCTTCCGACAGGTCCTTGTAGCAGCCGGGCTCATCCGAAACAAAAAAACCTGCTTTCCTCAGATTGCAGAAAAAATGGGAGTGGAAATTATCATATTTTTTGCGTGTCTCTTTTCAGAATGCCACCTTTCAGACCTTTCACCATTGTTTTCGGGTGTATCCAACATGTCCTATTTTGGATGACTCGGGGTGCTCGCGACTTAGGGAACTCCCACGAATCAACATCTAGTAAGTAGCTGGTTGGTGGTTTTAACCATCTTGAAAAATATGACAGTCAATGGGAATTATCCCATATATTATGGAAAATAAAACATGTTCCAAACCACCAACCAGATTTCTACATGTCTGATTTATCATGGTAGCCCTTCCATCAACTGAAGGAACTCACAGCATTTGCTTGAGGTGGCCTGGAAAGCCAAAATATACAGTACCCTCTGGTAAACTAACATAGCTATGGAAAATCACCATGTTTCATGGGAAAATCAACTATTTCAATGGTCGTTTTCAATAGCTATTTTGACATAACCAGAGGGTAAGGTATTCAAAGTACACATTCCATCACATTCCCATAACTTTGATTCCCCGTTTCTGGGCAAAATTGTCACTTCACATCGACTGAATATTTTTCTTTGGGAATTGAAACGTCAATCTATATTATATGATTGGAAATGATGTTTCCAGCGACCGAACTAAACCTCCATTTAGTTCGGGGATTGTCCAAGTGCAACATTTGATTACCAGGGGGCAAATCCATTGATATCCTACTACTGTATAATTATCCCATATCAAACATTAAAAAAACATATTTGTCATTCACCACAAAAAAAAAAAACATCATCTGATCTTATCGAAGTTCATCACCAGAGGCTTACCCATAGGCTCCATGTATGGTATATTTACCTACATTTGGGTGATTTTGTTCAGGCAAGTGTTGGTACAGTAAATATTCCATACATGGAGCATATGTCTCAGCAAATCCCAAGAAACAGTGGCATCAGGAGAATCCTCCTGCGACCCTCACTGCTTTGGATCTTGTTCCCAGGCACTTGACCACCGCCAATCCTTTGTCTAAGAGCCACCGCTTAAGAATTGGGAATAAAAATCCATGGTCTAAAAACAGTCAATAATAATGAGATATAGTAGGAAATTCATGGGAGCAAATGAATCAGGGAATATCATGGGATAGAAAGAAATATATCTATGTACATAAATATATGTGTGCACGGTATGCCGATATGCCCCCGTTCGATAGCGAAGTTGGTTAACACGACTCTAGTTTCAGTAGGACTTGTGGTAGATATATCGAACTAGTTAATAGGGTTATAAAATGTTATAAACCAATAAACATAACTGGGGGCCGGGGAGGGCACTACATAGTATATATATATATATAACTATATATTACAAATATATATAACTACATTTTATCATATCATTGGATATCTGTCTATCTATCTAAGTGTCTGTAACTAGGATGAATCCATGCGGTACTGTATCAGACTGCTTCGTCGCTTCGTCTACTTCCTGGCATGCTACCAGTTACCAGATAGTAACCATCATCTTCAGACAAATTAAGTAAAAGCATTGCTTTACAAAGAGGTGGATGTTTACCTAGACCCCCCAGCATCCCAAAAGCAGTGGACCTTGGTTTTCAACCTTGCATCTCTTGGTCGAACAACTATTTGCCCGTTCTATGATGAGGTGTTTTCCAAAATTGCAACTAAGAGAAACTGATTAGAATCCATTGACATTCTCCCAATATGATCCGTTTTTCAGACACCAGTACTCGAACATGGATATGGAAAATCCACCATTGAGTTCAATGCTTTTCCCATTCAAACCATCATTTAGTTATATGGCAGTGTGTCAAAACCTTGTACCCCTGGTGAACATCAAAATAGCTGGTAAATGGATGTTCATCCCACTAAAAATGGTATTAATAGGTATTGACCCATACCCATATTTAGTTCAGGATTCCCCAGCTGTTTCATGACACCGGTGAAGGTCCCCCATGAGCCGATGCTATGAACAAACCGTGGCTCTGTGCAGGACCCTCGTGTACATTGAGATAGGCTCCAATGCCATGGCCAGTCCCATGTCCATACTCCATGCCGTCCTGCCATAAAGGTCTTCGCGCAAAGGCATCCAGGAGCCTTGGGGAAGACCGTTTCTGAAACAAAAATCACCGAAATTGGTCGAAATCCTTTCTCTTTGATTATTTTGATGATCCTCTTGTCGACCGTTTGGCGACTTCACTTCTTCATTACCCATGGTTTTCAGCAAAAATAGTGAACAAGCAGGTAAGACAATGAAATCCCATCCAAGATAACAATAAACAAACGCCCCGACTTCACCATGTTTGTCACTTTTTCACCATGTTTTTTTCCGCGTTTGTCCGTGGTTTCACCCATGGTTTTCCGAGCCGCAAGCCACAGGTGCCTTCCGGAAAGACGGCCGTCGCCAAGGCCAGGTGGCCCTGAAGAACCCGGCTGTAGAATCGCTTTTGCTCCTGGCCAGGTGAAGGATGGTTTAGGACTATGTATATATATATAGATAGATAGATATTTGGAAAAAAAACAGATCTATTTTGTCTATATATAGATGTCAGTTTTGTGGATAATGATTGGAGCTGTGAGCTGCGATGAAAACACGATTTAATCGTGAAACGTGGACAAAAATTGTGATTTCACTGTCAAACATTGGGATTCATGGTATTGACTAGGTCGATGGTGACCTGATGGGTTTAGATATATTTGTAGCAATTTGTAATCGACGTTTGGTGTGGCTTTTAACCCGGGGTTGTGGATTATCAATGTGGAAGTCACGCTAAAACCTGTGTAAAACCCAACATCAATTCGTCTCACGTCCTCAAATCAAGGGGGACGGCGGCAACATTTGGGGGAATATCCCCTGCAAATCCTTTTGAAAGTTGGGGTTACCCTCTGGTTATTTAACATAGCCATGGAAAATCACAATTTTTAATGGGAAAATTCACAAGAAATGGCCATGTTCCATTACTTGTTTCTTGAATGGAAAAAATCAGCGCGAGATGCAGATTCGCAAAATAATCCATGCCCATTTAGCACCGTGGTGCCGTGGGATTTTAAGGGTGGGTTTACCAGGGAAATTGAAGCAATTAATGGTGGCTGCTAGGGCTAGGGGAATGAACCAACAGATTTTTTTTGTGCGTTGCACAAGGAAACAACGATTTTTTTTCAGAAAACCAACAACAAACTTCACAGTGGAGATGTTGTTTCAGAACCACATTAGTATAGTATAGTATATATATATGTATATATAATATATCTATCCATAATCTTTATGTAATCATCCAAAAAGTGGAGATATGATACAACTGATTCGATGGATGTTTGGATGGACGCTTGCAGGCACTGGCAGGCATGATGTGCGAGATGGGAGACTGTCGGATTTGAGAATCGGATTCCATGGTAGTTGGACTAAATCCCTCCAGAACAGTTGCTGGTTGGTGGTTTTAACAATGGTTAATGATGGTTAATAGTGGATTATCTGGTGGATTTTTTATATTATATATATATGGTTGGTAGTTTTAGCCATCTTGCAAAAAATATGAAAGTCAATGGGCATGATTATCCCATATATGAAATGGAAAATAAAAATGGTTAAAACCACCAACCAGGTTGTGATGCTTGTCCCAAATCAGGGTCAGAAATATATTACGAGCCGTTAGGAACCATGAGCAATATTCCAAATCCCTTGAGTTAGACAGCTGTTATATCTGTTATGCATCTTCATATTACATTTTAGTAATCAAAGATGGAAATGAACATTCACCATGCATGATTTATCATGATTTTCCCATTAAAGGCCAAGTATATGTGTATATATATATGATACAATATACACATAGGCATTTAGAGTAGCACAAGTGCGATGGTTGACTGAACTGATCAGCTGCTCTGAGCAACGCAAATTTCCAACCTCTGTCGGTGTCCCAAAATGCACCGTGCGCGTGACATCGGTGGTGCCGTCTTGGTACTGCCCGCCGGTATCCTTGGGAGGTGGGCGCGGCGGCCTGTTTTCACTACCACCCAACGTTGCACCGCTCGGCCAGTTTTCGTGATATGATGGGTACTTGGCAATGCATCCGAAGTAAGTGATGAATTGAATAACTAGAAAAACCTGTGTTATAACCAGCATAACCATCATAGTCATCATCTATGAACAATCATCATAACCATCTATTACCAGCATCTATGGGCAATCTATGCAAACCTGGGGTACTTCCCATACTCAGTGACCTAGATTGCCATCCATTGCCATCGGGGTTTCAACGGGGAAACCCACAAGTCACCAAGCCGGTTTCAATACTGACATGTTCCAATGACTTGGATGAGAACTGGCGGTACCACCATGACTTAGGAAACCTCCATGAAAAACCTACAATGCGCCCCCCCCCAGTTATAAGTTGGTTTAGATTCGCCCCAGTAACTATAGTTATAAGCACCATAAACCATAGTTATTGGAGTTATGTGTACCAACTTAGCTATCGAACGGGGGCCTCACATTGTATAAATCCATATTAAAATCCCATGAAATCGGATTTACCCTCTGGTAATTTGTTACATAGCTATGGAAAATCACCTTTTTTAGTGGGAAAACTCACTATAAATGGCCATGTTCAATAGCTATGTTAAATTACCAGAGGGTAATCAGCAATTTCATCAGCATTTTTCTTGGCAAAATCCCTTGGCAAATCCCATCATGTTGATGGTAAACCGAAGCACAGGCACCATCCCCAGCATGGCAGATATCCCGGACCATGGGGATCAAAGTCCCCGACGGTCTGTTGCTTATGCGATATATCTAATCATATATATATATACGTATATACATACTATAATTAATATAATTTAAGCCAAGCTAATCTAATCCAATCTAATCTACATCATTCTGTATATATATATATATATCTGTTATATACATATTATCTATTATTTCTTTGGAATAAAAGGCCTTTTGTTTACACATCCAAAACGTCAACGACTTTGGAGTAAACTGGAGACTCCAAGTGGCTATTGGTCAAAACCCTGGCACCTAGTGAACCCCAAGTCATAGCTGGGATTTATGGATGTTCATCCCATTATTCCCATTAGAATTGATAATAATAGGTTTTGACCCACCCCCAAGTCTCAATGAGGATTATAAGTTATAACTGGTTATAAGTGGGATTATACGTTCTATAAATGGGATTTTGTTAGTACTTATAACTGGTATAACTCGGGCCATAACTGCAAGGTAACTGCAAGTCGACCCAAGTCTCAATGAGGTACATCTCGTCCTTGGACAACTTCTTGCAGCTCGCCTTTTCGGGTTTGTAGTGCACCACCGACGTGTTGGATCCCACTGATGAGATGGTGTCGAAACTATCACCTTCGGACGGAGAACGGTTCGGTGCTGGACCAAAAAAAAGGTGAAAAAATGGAGGTTTCAATGGGAAGTCCCCTAGAAAATATGGGAGATTCATGGGAAACTATGGAAAGATTATGGGAAAATATGGGAAGATTGTGGAAAAACATGGGAAATTCATGAAACATCCTCTCTAAATGATGGTTTATAGCTGGGAAAAAAGATGGGTACCCTGCGGTCATAGGGATATTAATGGGATATGACCACTAACCAACTCCAGTATTGGACTAATAGCTATTACCGGAGCATAATTATCGGAAAAGTATTGAATTTCATTGGATTGCTGCAGAGATATAACTGGGGATACATCCGGTAATTTGTTACCGTGTGCGAACTGGAAGCCATGGCCCATTTAGTTCAATGATTTACCGAAATCAAACATTGTGATTCTCCACAGTTAATTGTACTAAACTACTACGTCAAGTTGTGTGTATATATATATATACATGCAGGGTACGCAGTGAAGGAAGGCAAAAAGCATGCAGGCCCACAGCCCCAAAAATGGGTCCGCGTCGCAGCGCAAGCCAAAGGAACGTTTCAAAAGGGGCAGGGGTGCCAGTGCTGTTCTGCAGCAAACATGACTGCCACAAGCAATGCCAATACATGCGTACCGCCAGCGGCAGTATACAGGACCCTGGGCGCAACCCCCGGCACCCCCAGATATCAAAGTTGACTTACTTCCGCACTCTGCAAAGCTACACCAGGAAAGGCAGCAAGACTAGCTTTTGCGAGTGGCAACGTTGATTCCTGGGGAGCGGGGCCATTTTTGCGCGTGCAGATCCACATACATCACGCGGAAGCAGCGTTAAATTAGCAATTCGTATTGGCTTGGCCGCAAAACTACTAAGCATGTGCTCAAAAGCTACTAAGCACGGTGTCACATTTCGCATTGGCTTGGCCGCAAAGCTACTAAGAATGCGTTCAAAAGCTACTAAGGACGATTTGGCAATTCGTATTGGCTCGGCCGCAAAACTACTAAGAAAATGCTTCAAAGAATAAAAGAAACAGTATCTTCTTCTCTTCTTGAATTTTGAGAGACATTCTTAGTAGTTTTGCGTCCATGCCATTGTGATTTGAAACTCACGCCTTCGTAGTTTTTCATGAACTCCTTAGTAGTTTTGCGTCCAAGCCATTGTGATTTGCAACTCACGCCTTAGTAGTTTTTCATGAACTCCTTAATAGTTTTCCGTCCAAGCCAATGTGATTCGCAACTGGTGCTTTACTAGTTTTTCGCGATATGCTTAGTAGTTTCACGTCCAAGCCATTGCGATTTGTACGTCATGCCTTAGTAGGCCTTTTATTAAGGCTTTGGGGGCGCTTCTTCTCAAAGCCTAGGTGGGCCCAAGGCCCCAAAACCGGAGCCTCAAATAAGTGGTAAAGCAAGCGCCTCGGGCATGTACCCTCGGAGTATCACGGATATGTGCTGCTGTCAGCTTGCGTCGGCTGTAGCACACTTGCTGCCCGCATTGACTAGCTCCTGTTTGTGTTTTGTGGCCCTAAAACAGGGGCCAGATTCTGGACCCAAAAATGGGGCCACAATACTCAAATTAGCAGCCGAGCTTCCAAATGTGTGGTCCCAATTTTGGGCCCATGGTGTATGCGTTTTGCCTTCTGCAAAGAGTGCGTTGAGCTGCGACAGGTTGCATCTTCCATTCATGTTTTCTTGCGCTTGCTGCCAGGATGCTGGTTTCACATGCAGGGTACGCAGTGAAGGAAGGCAAAAAGCATGCAGGCCCACAGCCCCAAAAATGGGTCCGCGTCGCAGCGCAAGCCAAAGGAACGTTTCAAAAGGGGCAGGGGTGCCAGTGCTGTTCTGCAGCAAACATGACTGCCACAAGCAATGCCAATACATGCGTACCGCCAGCGGCAGTATACAGGACCCTGGGCGCAACCCCCGGCACCCCCAGATATCAAAGTTGACTTACTTCCGCACTCTGCAAAGCTACACCAGGAAAGGCAGCAAGACTAGCTTTTGCGAGTGGCAACGTTGATTCCTGGGGAGCGGGGCCATGTTTGCGCGTGCACATCCACATACATCACGCGGAAGCAGCGTTAAATTAGCAATTCGTATTGGCTTGGCCGCAAAACTACTAAGCATGTGCTCAAAAGCTACTAAGCACGGTGTCGCATTTCGTATTGGCTTGGCCGCAAAGCTACTAAGAATGCGTTCAAAAGCTACTAAGGACGATTTTGCAATTCGTATTGGCTCGGCCGCAAAACTACTAAGAAAATGCTTCAAAGAATAAAAGAAACAGTATCTTCTTCTTTTCTTGAATTTTGAGAGACATTCTTAGTAGTTTTGCGCCCAAGCCATTGTGATTTGCAACTCACGCCTTAGTAGTTTTTCATGAACTCCTTAGTAGTTTTGCGCCCAAGCCATTGTGATTTGCAACTCACGCCTTAGTAGTTTTTCATGAACTCCTTAGTAGTTTTGCGTCCAAGCCATTGTGATTCGCAACTGGTGCTTTACTAGTTTTTCGCGATATGCTTAGTAGTTTCACGTCCAAGCCATTGCGATTTGTACCTCATGCTTTAGTAGGCCTTTTATTAAGGCTTTGGGGGCGCTTCTTCTCAAAGCCTAGGTGGGCCCAAGGCCCCAAAACCGGAGCCTCAAATAAGTGGTAAAGCAAGCGCCTCGGGCATGTACCCTCGGAGTATATATGATATTATATGATTATATGTGTGTAATCATGACAAACAATAATATGGTTAAACAATAAACCATAGGAAAAACAAGTAAAATACAAGAAAAATGTTTCTTAAATACCACATATTTCATATATTCCCTCATTTTCAAGGGTATATCTTTAATATTCCCTGGTTCCCAGGGCATAATTTTTATGTAGCCCTGGCTTCCAGGGGTGTATTGTTGTACTTTCTGGCTGGATACAAGATGGTTTTATTTTTGACACACCCAGGGCACTGCAAATTCCCACAGGGAGGGAGGGAGGGAGGGGGGGCAGGGCATGCAATTAATCTGCCAGAGATGGACCTGCCCAATGACAGATCATGAGCTCAATGGCAATCCATTGATGGACAATCAGGCATTGCTACTGAATTTTTATTGGTTGGATCTGGGTATTTCTTATGAGTATATAAATATCAAATAATATATATACACATATATATATATATTATATAATTCAAATAATTATGTCTGCCATAAAGTTCACTTTATTACACTCCCTCAATTCCAGGGTGACTAGCAATCCCACCCAGAAAGGGGCACTCGTCCAACGCAGGTGTCAAGACCTCAGTGGCTAAATTGGGTAACCAGTGGGTGTTTTGCCATGCCTTCCCTTTGAATCATTTTTTCAACAACTGACTGGTTTCTTTATGTTTTGAAAAGTAACATAAAATTGAAACGCACTTTCTAGATCCAGACATGTCAGAAACACCATGAAAACTAGTCAGTCTTGTAACTTATTATTGCAAAGTGATTAGATATTCATGCACTAGATTGCAACCCAGGAAAAAAAACAATAATTATATACAGTACCTGCTAGGATTGATTTTGCCCCTGGCTTCTACTGTTCCAACCATATAAAACAATCTGAACGTGTTCATTGCCTAGATTTGGCCCATGATGTACATATGTATATATATATATATATATGATATATTTGTTCGAATATGAATGCATTGTGCATTTCTTGTACACTCCCTGGGTTCCAGGGTGATCCGCATTCCTGCCCAGAAGGGACATCCATCCAAAGCAGGTGTCAAGACCTTAGTGGCTAAATCGGTCGATCAGTGTTGGAACAGTGGATTTGCAATGTTTATTTTGTCATGTCTTCCTTTTTGACTCCTTTTTTCACACTTTCAGTTTGTTTTCCACATATTTTCAAAGGTGAGTTGGTGTTCAATTTTAACAGCTGCTCAGTCATGTCATGACGTTAAACTTGTAGCTCAGGGGTATTCAGTGAATCTAATTTATTATTATGCTGAATGCTTTAGGATTTCAATGAGATTAAATGTAACTAATTGCAATGACAATAAATCAATCAACTTGTCCCTGGATTCAGGACACAGGTGTTTCATGAACAAGATCTTCCAGGTTGGACTGCCAAATAGGCAGGGTCGGGTGCCAAACAGGCACAGTCCGGAGCCCATAGCAGCCCTGGTTTCCAGGGAATAATTAATAAACCGCCCTGGTTTCCAGGGAATAATAAATAAACCGCCCTGGCTTCCAGGGAATAATTAATAAACCGCCCTGGTTTCCAGGGAATAATTAATAAACTGCCCTGGCTTCCAGGGAATTTAAAATAAACTGCCCTGGTTTCCAGGGAATAATTAATTATCAATAAACAGCCCTGGTTTCCAGGGAATAATTAATTATTAATAAACCGCCCTGGTTTCCAGGGAATAATATATAAACTGTCCTTATTTCTACAAATTATTAATAAACCGCCCTGGTTTCCAGGGAGTAATAGGGGTTATTTTACTTGTTCATTAGCCATTGAATTCCATTCCAGGGCTTGTTGGTTTCCAAGGCATTTTATATGCTAATTGACCACATCACCAGGGTATAGAATATAACAAGGAGTGCCCTAAATGGGGGCACAAGGGAGTTTCCTTTGGTGTGGAACCTCAGCATCAGGTTTGGTCGGTGCAACCAGGTGGACATGAGATCCTGGCTTCTAGGTATGTAGCAAAATATGTGTTGGCCTCTGAGGATGACAACTAAAAAATACCAATGCATTTCTATACTATACAGGTATGTATATATATATATATATATGTACATGTATCTATACTAGACAGGCACAGTCCAGAGCCCATAGCAGCCCTGGCTTCCAGGGGCCCTGGCTTCCAGGGAATAATTAATAAACAGCCCTGGCTTCCAGGGAATGATAAAGTTCACTTTATTACACTCCCTCAATTCCAGGGTGATCAAAAATCCCACACAGAAAGGGGCACTCATCCAACGCAGGTGTCAAGACCTCAGTGGCTAAATTGGGTAACGGTGGATGTGTTTGCTATGCCTCCCCTTTGAATCATTTTTCTCCTCTGACTGGTTTCTTTATGTTTTGATAGTATGATAAATTTGAACTGCACTTTCTAGATCCAGACATGTCAGAAACACCATGAAACCTAGTCAGTCTTGTAAATTGTAGCTTATGGTATTGCAAAGTGATTACATTTTTCATGCACTAGATTGCAATCCAGGAAAAACAATATACCTGCTAGGATTGGTTTTGCCCCTAGCTTCTACTGTTCCAACCATTAAAAAATAATCTGAACATGTTCATTGCCTAGATTGTGGTGTGTATTTATATATATATAATAAATATAATATATATATATATATGATAATAATAAATAATAATAATTATTATTATCATTATTATCATTATAATTGTATGTTCAAATATGAATGCATTGTGCACATATCTGCATTGGCATTCCCGCCCAGAAGGGACATCCATCCAAAGCAGGTGTCAAGACCTTAGTGGCTAAATCGGTCGATCAGTGTTGGAACAGTGGATTTGCAATGGTTTTGTCATGTCTTCCTTTTGACTATTATTTCTACTTTCAGTCTGGTTTCCTCATATTTTGAAAGGTGAATTTGAAACACATTTTAACAGTTGCTCAGTCATGACGTTAAACTTATACTTCATGGGTATTCAGTGAACTTAATTCATTATGCTGAATGCTTTAAGATTTCAATGAGAATAAATGTAAGTGTAACTAATTGCAATGAGAACAACTGTAACTGTAATCAACCAACTTGTCCCTGGATTCAGGACACAGGTGTTTCATGAACAAGATCTTCCAGGTTGGACTGCCAAATAGGCAGGGTCGGGTGCCAAACAGGCACAGTCCGGAGCCCATAGCAGCCCTGGTTTCCAGGGAATAATTAATAAACCGCCCTGGTTTCCAGGGAATAATAAATAAACCGCCCTGGCTTCCAGGGAATAATTAATAAACCGCCCTGGTTTCCAGGGAATAATGAATTATTAATAAACCGCCCTGGTTTCCAGGGAATAATGAACTATTAATAAACAGCCCTGGTTTCCAGGGAATAATTAATAAACCGCCCTGGTTTCCAGGGAATAATATATAAACTGCCCTTATTTCCACAAATTATTAATAAACCGCCTTGGTTTCCAGGGAGTAATTATTAATAAACAGCCCTGGTATCCAGGGGTTATTTTACTTGTTCATCAGCCATTGAATTCCATGAAAAAAATATTGCCCAGGGCTTGTTGGTTTCCAAGGTATTTTATATGCTAATTGACCACATCACCAGGGAATAGAATAACAAGGAGTGCCCTAAACTGGGGCACAAGGGAGTTTCCTTTGGTGTGGAACCTCAGCATCAGGTTTGGTCGGTGCAACCAGGTGGACATGAGATCCTGGCTTCTAGGTATGTAGCAAAATACGTGTTGGCTTCTGAGGATGACAACTAAAAAATACAAATACATGTATCTATACGTTACAGGTATGTATATATATATATGTATATGTATGTATATGTATAGATGTGTATATAAACTCACAGTCAAACATTACTTAAGGGCCCTGTGTGTAGCTGATAGTAGGTTGTGGATGACTATGCCAGTGGCATAGTAGGGTAGAAACTTATTTTTGTAAGCAACCATGTCCTCCATTAGGAAAGGTAAATGAAACATGAAATTCATAGGCACTTCCCCTGGTTTTCACATAGCAACATAGTTGTGTGTCAAAGACTATGTGTTCACAATGTGGTCCTTGGATAGTGTTTTCACTATGTGTTGCACCATATGTATCTGAAATCTAGTTGGTATTTGCACAGAATATCATTTTTGGTTTGCAAAATACACCATGCCCTGTACACATGGACAATAGCATATCCTTGTTCCAACACAGACAGGCTAACCCAAGGAAACCAGGAGGTCAGTTCGATGAAGCACCCAAACTTGGCCATGAGGCCACAGCACCAGAACCACGAGGACTGCAGCCAGGCAAGAGATGTCCTGCCAGGGGTTCCCATGAGTACCATTGTAAGGCAACCAATTATATGATTACATGCAAGACAAATTCTCCCAAGCTAAAACTTAAAGATCACAGCTGCAATCACTGATATCAGGCAACTTGTAGCCGCATCCTTCCTTTTTAAACCATGGGCTGCCACTGCATCACAGTTTTTGTTTCTTTGGATCTTTCCTGGATAGTCAGAATGCCAGCAAAGTAATATCCTCAACATGTTCCAAAATATCTGCTTTTTTTAAACATGTAGTGGATATTGAAAGGACTTGCATGTGAACAGGACGCTGGCTGATCATCTTTATGGTCTATGGTTGCCTATGCCTGTTTTCTCAATGCGTCTGCCAAGTATCTCTGATGAACCAGATGGCAATGATGCGGATGATGATGATGAAGTTGATGTGGCCTTCCTCAAAAACAAAAGAACAGTTTGCCCTGTGGAAAGGCTGTTATGCATGTGCTGCACTGACACTTGCTTGCAAAAACTTCAACATGCCAAGTAGCTCGTTCTTGTCCACCTGTTTCTCCAACCATGACATCCTTTGGGCCCAGTGGGAGCTCTCATTCTTAAAAGAAACCTCATCTCTCAACACCCTTGAGTGCTAGATTGTTCTGTCACTTGTGCCACCCAACCCCAAGACAAGAAACTCTGCTTTGAGCTTGCGCTGGTCATGCAAGAGCCACTCATTCCTGAGCATTGAATTGAACCATATTGATGCCTCTTTTGGTAGACAACTCAATATGGCCCAAGAATCTTCTTCTCAAGCTCATCTTTTCCCCCTGAAGCTCAGCAGCGCGAAGCCATGCTCCTGCCACATCCAACCTTGCCAGCTGATTGCATTTTATGCCAAAAATGTGTTGGATTTTTCCCTTAGGTTTGGCCAAGATACTTTTCCAGGTCCCGCTTGTGTTGTTGGTCCTGCTGTTTCCTTAGTTCATGATTATGTTGGTTTTGTTTCTTAAACATGTTCCATCAAGTACAGTACCAAGCTTTAGTGTGCAAAACTATATTGCCAAGGAGCTCTTGTTCCTCCAGCAGACGTTTTGTCCTTACTGCCATGCACAAATGCATCACAACAGTTTATGGGACATCGTCAAACCAGATGTTGAATGCCACCCAGCTTCTCTCTGCGTGCTCTGCGTCCATGCTGGCTTCCACTGTTTTTCTTTGCATGAGGCATTTTTTGCAAGGTGGAAAAAATGATTGTACTTCATGTGTGTTGGCTGTTCCCTTTGATGCAAGTGTAACAGTGTAACCAGCATGCTCACAAGAGTGCAGTCCCGTTCTCATTTCTTAAACACCATTGCTGGAAAATACACCTTTATGGCTTGTTTGCTTTTGATCATTGCTCCAAAACATGATGTCTCATGACTCAAGCCAGATTTTGTGCCATTCATTGTTGATGCAAATCTCCATGTACATTCCATCTCTGACAAATGTTCAAATGTTGCACATTCAGAATGAAGCACAGTGGAGCATGCCAAGCTCTCATGAAGCAGGCTGTGTCCTGATTCCTCTGCTTCTCCAAGACCCGTCTGTGAAGAAGGCTGGGCCTTTGCATGTGAGAAAACATCCATAAAGAAAACGTGCCAAAAAGGAACCCCCCCTGGGGGGTTGGGGGGTTCCTTTTTTGCTGTTTTTGGCTTTTTGGGCAAGCCAATGGGAAAATTACAATCAAGTTCAGAATCGCATTTGGTTGTTTGGGTTCAGAATCACACGCCCCAAGAAGATCAAGCATGAATTTAATGGAAATTATGGCTATTGGACAGTGAGATCATTGTAAACCATGAATGATAAACAACCAGCTATGGCCAAGAAAGGATGGTTGGAGAAGATGAGGGACTTATATGGACTTATGGGGAATTATACCCACTGCATATGGTGATTTAAATGTGGGTGATGAGGCTTTACATTAAATTTATTGGTTTCACTGACAAGAACAGCCAAGCCAAACCCAACTGAAGTAACAATTGGCCCACCAATCAATGGATGGTTTTGTTTAATCTCAAATTGTGTAAAGAAATGGAGTTATCATGACAAAGAAATCAAGGAACTACTTCATGTGGAATAATGGGCATTTTTCAGCAGAGTAGTGAGGTGACACAATCATATACTTTCCTCGTTGCCCCTGGCAATTGATGTATTTCCTTGCCATCCAGGAACCCATGCTGTTTTTTTGCATCCAAAAACAATCCCATGCTCTACATTTAAATTCCATGACATCCAGGTTTGTTTATGTTCTCATTGACTCATTCCCTGGCATAGGGTGTTTTCTTAATGCATAATATGTAAAACATCCTCATGCAGTTCTCCCAAAAAGCTTAGACATGCCCATGTGGCCCTGATTTGGCTCCAAGCCTGCTGTCAAAGACACAGGGCTCCTCATCCATCAAACAGACGTGCAGATATTTGGATAGACATATGATATATGATATATATATATATATATATATATGTGCATGTTATATATATATGTATATATATATATGTATGTGTATATATGTATATATGTATGTATGTATATATGTATATATGTATATATGTATATATGTATATATGTATATATGTACATCTTTAAACCGCACAATGACATATTATACATATATATATATATATCTTATACATGAAGAATGCAGCTTTATATAATATATAGTACAAGTATACACATGTGTATTTACAAATATAAGATGTAGGTATGATTTTCGCATACATGTAGAAATATATAACACATTATGTTTAATATTTACTATATCACAATCACACATATACGCACAAATACACATTTTCTCATATATATATACATCGCAATGCCGTGGCGAGATTCTACTGGACAAAGATGGGGCGGGGCAAAGATGAGAGAAAGAGAAACTTGGCATGGCCATGTTTTGGAAGTTTTTCCAACTTTTCTATTTTCCCAATCAATCTGATATTTCTGGGAGATTCCAAACAAACAATAACTTTGTTTTCCCCAACAGGTTTGATGCCTTACAATCTCAGGATGCGAGGCGCGCAGCTGAGCATCGTGCAAAGGCTGCAGGTGCTGGAGCACCTGTGGCACCTGCGGCAGAGCCAAAGGCAGAGCCAAAGGTTGTGGCACCGCCAAAGGCAGAGCCAAAGGTTGTGGCACCGCCGAAGGCCAAGGCAGCTTCTTGGTTGAGTTGGTTTGGTCAAAACAGGTTTTAAAAACACTGTGGTTCTTTTATTCAAACCCTTTTAAAAACATTTTGTGGCTTTTCTTCCAGGCTGAATCTGCTGCTGCTGCTACTGCCAGCTCCAGTTCAAGTCCCTCTTTAGTTGTACCTGTGCAGTGTTGAGTTTATTTGTACTTTTGTGTTTTTAATCTTTCTTTCTTGAACCCCCCCACTAAGTTGTATGTTGTGGGGTGCATGCCACAATCCTAAATTGTATTTCCCTGGTTTCCAGGGCTTGTTTTTGATGTTCATGGACCATCCCATAGGTATTTTATATCATCGAATTATACACTTTAACTTGATAAGTGTATGTGTGTGTGTGCTGACTTTTTTATATTCACCTTGTTTTCTTATGGCCTAGTACATGGCATTTTGTTCAAGTGTTTGGTTCCTTTAAGTCTTTATGTTCAATAGTCTCATGCCTTGTCATAGCAAGGAACCATCGACCACCACATCGACCACCACGACGACCACCACGACGCCGACACCACCACCTGTGACTCCACCAGCAAAACCAGCAGGACCACAGCGACCACCAGAACCTGCACATCCACCAGCAAAGCCACCAGGACCACCACAGCGACCACCAGAACCTGCACATCCACCAGCAAAGCCACCAGGACCACTACAGCGACCACCAGAACCTGCACATCCACCAGCGAAACCACCTCCAGCAGTGCCACGACTACTACCACTAGCAACAGCACCACCACCTCTACCACCACAACCACCATCCAACGATCCGCCAATACTGGAGTCACATCCAAAGAAGAAGGCACGACTGCCTTCACCACTGACACCGACACCGAAAAGAGCAGTGCCTTACAAGGCGATGCCAGTCCCTTGCAAGCCTTTTAGTTTTTTTTCTTACCTTTAAAAGGGGTGCATTGCTTCTCTCTGTGTTTTTTTTTAATATACAAGTTCTATAATGCCAAAAACTGGATGAAGTTGACCCTCAAACCACTGCTACTCAGGTGACTCCAAAGACGAGTTCACCTTCAGCACCTTCGGGATCTGCATCAGCACCATCAGCACCATCTTCAACGCTTTCTCCCGTTGCATGGAAGGTTTTTAGCATTTTTTTTGCAGGTGGGGAAACATACTGATTTGAACAGTTGTATTTTTTTGGGTGTAGTTTTTCCCTCTGTTAATAGTTAATAGTTAATAGTTTATGTTTGTGTTTTTTTCATTATTTCCACCCTTGGTGCTCAACTGCAAAGGAGATTGCAAAGGCCATTGCGGGCATGAGAGATGCTGAGCGGGGTTCGCCTGTGTCGCTAGTTTGAGCTTGAGAAGCTTTTTATTTTCACAAAGTGTACTTGTGGGATTATCATTATGATTCATTGTTTTTTGTCATTGGCATTAACTCAGATCAGGACAGTCATCAGCAGGCACCTTCTTCTAAGTGGCTGGTGTGTTATGAAGAA